>PVHP010003874.1:0-75083 GCA_004024765.1 Zapus hudsonius | reverse complement strand
TGTGTGTGTGTGTGTGTGTGTGTGTGTGTGTGTGTGTGTGTGTGTGTGTTTGTGTACTGGAGTGGAGGCATGCATACCACAGTCTTTTGCTGCTACAAATGAACACCAGGCACACACATTTCTTTTGTGTACATCTTTCCTAGAATTTTGGAGATTTGAACCCAGACTTGTAGGCTTTGCAAATAGAACCTTTAATGATTAAACCATCTCCCAATCCCCATTCAAACCACTTGGTATTACTACATTGCCAATGGTCACTTTGCTTTTGGATCTGTAATAAATCACTGTGGAGAAGAGAACAAGCCCAGTGCTTTAGTAGATCAGCAAATATAATCGTACAGAGAAGTCATGGGTTCTTCTCACCAGGGGATCTTTTTCATGCTGGTATGGAAAGTTTATCCTCTGAGCAAGATACTACCATTGCAATATGGGTAAAACTCACACCCTAGTCTATTTATAGCTGTGACAGGTTTGGGTAATTGGGACCCAAAGGTAACCAGGAGTGTCCTTGAACTTGTATTTTCAGGCAGGCTCCACTTATCTCATGCCTTATTCCCTCCCCTTGAGTGGGAGGTGTCTCTAACTAGAATTCAAGCCTAAACCTGAACTCCTCCCTCATCTTTATTGAAAGGCTTTGTCATAGGAAAGAAAGCTATCTACTCTGATTCCATGAGTATAACAGAATTGTCATATCCCAAAGATAGCATTTTGTTGCCTCCTGCAGTTACAAGCTTTCTGCCCTTTGGAGCATGGTTTAATCATGTTTAAGGCTGAGCAAACACTAATCACAGATTCATAGTAACATTATTCTATGCATCTCTACCCTTTACATATTTTTTGGTGATCAAGAAAGAAAAGTCTCCTTAGCTTAAACTAAATTAAATTTGTAACCTTTTCTTAGTTACTTCACCATTTTTTATCTGATTCCAACTCATATTTTAGTATTTCATTTGGCATCTGTATTAGTTTGAGTGTGTGTACCTAAAAGACTCAGGTATTTTTTAAGCTTGTAACTTGGGTATCCAGGAACCTGGATGGAGGATGTGTCACTGGGATGGAGGTTGGGGAATTCCTGGCTTGCAGAAAGGTGTGTTTCAGGGTGTTATAGGTTAATTTGTACTCTCAGGCAGGCTAAACTCATCTCATGCCTGCCACCCTCTCCTTTAGTGGGAAGTGTCTCCAACTAGAGTTAAAACCTAATCGTGAAACTGATTGGTCAAAGATAGACAAACCAACTATCTCTCTGCTCATCTGGGATAAGGAATACTCACTGGAAAGGAAACTCTGTCTCTTCCCATCCTCACATTGGACCAGCAAAAGGATTTCTGAATTTCCAGGGCTCTGGTAAGGCCCTCCTCACCACAGCCATTAGGCTATGGTGAGGGGTTAGGTTTTTTTCCCACATGAAGCTCTCTTTCTCATGATGGGAGACCTGTTGATATCTTTACTTCTTTGGCTTGTTATGCTGAACAGCAAAGATTTTAGCTAAAACTTTTCCCATGTGATCTACCCACACTAGAGGCTGGAGATCTCTGTAACTTCTCATTTCCTTTAAATAAAGTACGGGCTGCTTTCCATATCCTACTCCTGAATCCTCTGAATTTACTCTGACATAAACAAACATGTGTGAAATGCTCTTTATCTGGGTTTGTTCAATTCTTTGGCACTCTGAGATATGAACTCTGAGGGAAGTACATTGAGCGAAACTTCAGGGTATTCACCCTGCTGTTATCTGTCCCTCCCCTGCCACAGAACAGAACTGAAATCCAGCCCAAAGAGCTCTGGGTGTCCTGATGTGCTTGCTGATATTTGATGTTGCTGGCAGCTGATGATTTCTCTTTCTGATTAAATTTATGAATGGGAGCCAGCTTCCTCCACCATCAATGGAACATACTCTGGATTCTGCAAACTTGATGTAAATTTTTTTCCTCTCTTAAACTGTCTAGGTAGATATTCTTCCCAGCATTGTAGAGCTGACAACAATAGAAATTTAGTACCAGAGAGTTGGGGTGTTACTGAGATGAATCTGATGGTATGGGTTTTGCTCTTTTGGAAACTGTGCTGGAGGAGACATAAATATGGACTTGGAACTTAAGACTGCAGAAGCCTCACTGTGTGTAATTTAATAATTATGGGATAGTCTGGTGAGAGTTTGAAAATGCTAAATTGAGAAAGAATTATATTTGGAGGCTGTGCTCATGAACTTTCAAAGGGGAAGGAGAGATGACAGAGAACTATGTTGGAATTGGGCTAACAGCCTAAAGATTTGCTGTGTTCTGTTATCCATGCCCAGAGTTTGAATAAAATTGAATTTGGAAGTGATGGACTGGTGTGTTTAGCAGAAGGTATAAAAGTGAGAGATGTAAGATGCATAGTTAGAAAAATTCAGGAAACACAATCACAACTTTATACGGGCTAGTATAGCACACTGTACATTGATAAAGGACTTTGCATATTTGAAATATTTAATAATTTAGAAGAAAATAAGAAATTACAGCACAAATAAGATAAACGGTATGTTTTAGAATGATAGCATGGATTGTGGAACTTGCAAGAATTCAATCCTGCCTGTAATTTCAAGTTGACCAGGTGAGAGCCATTAATTCTGTCTCACTTTCCTCATTTTAAAGCTAAAATGAAATTTTAAACTCAATAGCCCTTTTGACAGGTTTAATTAGTTGGTTTGTATAAAGCTTGTTTAGCATAGGCTGACTATTGTGTAAGTATTGGTTGGTATAATTACATGCAATTATTATTTGAATATTAAAAATTTAACGATCATTTAAATCCAGAAAGACTCCATGGCAAAGTTTAAGTTTTTTAGTTTGTATGCTAATAATATTGATTAAAATTTTGACAATTTTCTCTTTTCGAGGTGATTTTATAGTAGTCAGAATATTACCAACAGATGATTGCAATTAGTCTTTTCAGCATTTTTCATTTATACCCAGTAGTCTTTATTAGTAGAGATTCTGTAATATCACTATATTTACTCATTCATAGTTTGCAGTATTTTTCTTCTTATTGTAATATGAAAATATTCCTGAGAGAAATGTCATGTATACTGACATTTACACATACCTTGGAATTCCATGCTTCAAAGCCCTATGTAACTTGATCCTGCATTTTCTTTGTGTGACATCACAATTAATAAGAAGTTAAAGATCTTGTGGCCCACAGGAAATGAATAGTTGATTACCTAGTAAGCAGTTTGATTAAAATATTTCTATTTAAAAAAATTCACAGCCAAAGGACTTGGGATTTTTATGTCAGCATTGAGATTGTTAGTAAAAATAAGAGTGTTACAAAATTGCATTTATTTATCCCATTGATCAATTAAAACTTACTATTCTACCTAATAATTAAATGCTGTTAGTCACTGAAAATGTTTACATACTGCCTCCCAGAGAGAAGTTGTAGGATATTTTACTTCCTGTAAATATGCAAACTGGTTCATAGCAAATTGGTTCAGCCACTGCTATTCCCCCTGTGCACATATAGCCAAATACAGAATAGAAATAACAATAGCAAAAACTACAGTTACAAAACTGGGAGAAATTAATTTTGATATCTGTTTCCTGGCGCACACCAGGGGGTTCACTATTCTCTGGAGATAGCATACTTGTGCATGTTAGAAACAGCTTGAGAACTCATTATAAATGTGACCACGGAAAAAATGACGGAGATGAAAGCCAAGATATAAGAAATTATAACTGAGACAAAGCCCAGCATATGAGAAGTTTCATTAATAATTAGGTGTCATGGAACAAGCAGAGGGGACACAGAATGCAGGGAAATGAGTTCAAAGAAATGTCATCAGCATCCTAAAATGCAGGGTATCTGTCATTTGATACCCAAGAAGCTTGTAAAATTTAGAAAATGACTTTCAGAAATGCAGAAGAAATTGACAAAGAATGGGAAATTCATTTGTTCATTTACTTCTGTCGCCTCATGAGTCAAAAATTTTTTTATGTTGTAGTTCCTTTCTCATGTTTGGGACAAAGCACCTGACCAGAAGTGGCTTATAGGAGGAAGGGATTTATTTTAGACTGAAAGTTGTAAGGGGAAGCTTCATCATGGTGGAGAAAAACAACTGGCTCATTTCATCATGCATCCACAGCAGAGAGGGAAGAGCAAGAGAGAACTGGTTCTGAACACTTAGTAGAGTTAGACTCAGGTCCAACCTCATTAATAACCTCCTATAGTAAGACTCCACCTCCCAAAGACTTCACCTTTGAGGACTAAGTAGGAAGCCTAATCAAAACTATATGAGGCTCTGGACAATATTTACATGTAAACCACCACAGCTTTGAAGCAGGGTCACCTATGTAATTGCCTCTGGTGATTGGATAAGCACAAGCAAGATCACAGAATAATTGGTCCAAGTTTTTGAGGAGCCAAGAGACAACAAGGAGGATGCAGATGTAACTGATCACAAATGCACTGAATGGCGGGGCAAGGCTTTACATAGGAGAGTATGCACGATGCTTCAGACACATTGGCTGCCTCATGAAAATCCCAATGATAAGAAAAGAGATTGACAAAAAATTAATTCCAGTGATTTTTTTTTCAGAATTTAAACAATTTAGGAAATGTTTTTAAACTGACAAGAAATCTCTGCTCCATAATATTGTATTTTCTAATGGGAAAAGATAAGAATTCTCTAGGTTTTTCTCTAATGCTTTTCCTCAATTGCCCCTACATTTTTCCCATTTCCATCCAATTCTTATAATTGAAATGCCAGGAAAATCCCCTGGTCTATTTCTGTCCCAAATAATAGATTTAGAGAGCAAAACGATACCATAATTACCCTGATGACACTCAGCTGTGCCATTCATTTCCTCTGGACTCAGATGTCGAGGAGCCTCTATCCTCCCTTCCACAGCCAAGCCCTAAGGAGTCAGGCTGGCATGCTTCCCAATCATTAAAGACAGAGAGAGCTGGCTGATATGCTTGAGAGGCACCAAGGGATTTAAAGGGAGGAAGTTTGGGCTGTCTCAAAAGAGGTGACTCACAAAGTTCCAGCTTAGCCTCAGCCTATTTCTAGATCTCAATTTGCCCATGCGTTTCCAGGTGGCACCTATGGAAATGAGTGCCTTTAGAGTTCAGGCATTTAAGTTGAACCTTATAAACTTTATTCAATGATCCAGTGTTCATCTGGGAAAAATTCCAACTGCTTTATTAAGCAGGTAAATTGAGCTCATGTGATGGCTACGTTGACCCAGCTAAATAGAAAATTTGGATCATTCAAAGGAAAAAAAGAGAAAGATGGACATCTATAATATTCATTATAGATGTAAAGCATCTATCAACTTTTTATAGAAAGTAATTTTTAAACAAGAATATATCATGTGAAGTGAAATCTTACTGACTCTACCCTGTCTTTCCACCTCCAGACTGTCTTAGGAGAGGCTGCATTTCAAGACAGGTCCTCAAGATAGAAATCCTTATAATTGTCCCTGAGTGTTCCCCTTGTACCACTCCTCTCATGTGATTTGTCCTGACAAGCAACCAGATCATCACTGCTGAGGAAACAGAAGAAAGTTTGCCTTCACAATGTATTTTTAAGTAGGTAATAGATGTGAAATGAGAATTTATTTTAAAGCCTACAGAAGAAAGCAATTGTCAGTTTTTAAATGCACAGTTTTACAGTGTCATAGAAGTATTCTGTAGTCAGTTTTGGCACTAATGGTTTATTTTCCCATTAAAATTCATGGGAGAAATGAAACTTCCGTGACATTTTTCCCATCAAAATGCATCAAGTGACAATAGCATTTTGCCATGTGGTTAAATTGCCATTATCTAAGATAGATGACAGCTCCTTCAGTGATTTCCAACACTGCGTTTAGAGGTGACGTGAATGTCTTTGTGACAAGTGTTCAGTACAGAGAGGAGAAAAACTTTTGGTATAAGGCCAACAATTTTAGAAGCATAGGTACTGTTACTTTTTTCTAACTGATAATAGATACACTTTCATCATGATGTCAGAAACAATGCCAAGTAAAACTCCTTCCCATTAGAGCTTTCAAATTTCAGACCTAGATGTTACAATCATATAATAAGCAGAATAAACTCAAGCTACCTAGAGACTCTTGAATGCAAGATAAGATTCAATTTGCTTAAATAACTGGGGTTTGCACAGATTAGCTTTTAAAAATCTGAAGCCTCTTTCAATATTTTATTATCTTTCAATACAAAGCACACAATAAAGCATGAAAAACTCATTTTTAAAACTATGTGACCTTCCTATGTAAATCAAGTGAATATTAGCAGACAGACCATTCCAGAATCATTTAATTCCTATGACCAGTATTACTTAATAGATGTGTGTTGACTGGTGTTTCTTTTCCTATAGCTATGACTAAATACCTGACAAGGAACACCTTAACCAAGATATGATTCATTTTGGGCACCATGTGGTCAAAAACATAAACCTACTAGGTACATTTACATTCAAACCTCAGCATTCCACTCAGGGTCTGCATTGACTCATGAACATCTTATGGTACAGAATGCAACCTTTCCAACTTCAAGAGTTCCTCACAGTTTCTGCCAGTCCCAACACTGCCCAATAGTCAATTCCAGTGTCTCTTCAAAGCATTTGCTTAAGTGAGAACCCCTATAACATTAATAAATATTAAATACTTTATGAAATGACACAGTATAAACATTCACATTTCCATACAGAAGAATTCCTCCTTAGCAAGGAATGATTGGACCAAAGCAAAGCAAAACCCCAGCAGGAAAAACACAAAATCCTACAACTTCATGCCATGCTTTGAGACTCATGATAGAATTATCTGGTCTTCAAGGTGGGTAGTCCCACCCCTCTAGCTCTGTCCTCTGCAGTAAACACAGCCTCTCTGGTTGGCTGTTCACTCTGCCACTAAAGTTTCCCCAGCAGAGGAGCATTCAGTTATTTCTTTATTCATCAGGATTTTTTGAGATACAGAATGCTATATTATCAATATTTAAAAGAATAAGAGTATAAATAAGCAGTAGAAATCCTCACATTAAAATATTACAGATCAAAATGTATCTCTATTCTCTTTATATACTATATATATATAAGTACATATATATATATATATATATATATATATATATATATATTCAAGAAAGGAAGAAAGAAGATAGAGAATGGGCATGCCAGGGCCTGCTGCCACTGCAAGTGAATTCCAGAAGCATGCACCACTCTGTGAATCTGGCTTTACATCAGTACTGATAAATGGAACCAGTGCCATAAGGCATTACAGGAAAGCATGTTTAACTGCTGAGCCATCTCAGACAAGACAGAAGGATGGTTAGAATTATTTCCTTTGATTTTAAAGCCAACAACAGACTTTCCAGTACTACCAGTTTTTCACCCAGTAGTCTTTCTTATTCATGTGAGCAGCAGCAGCAGGAGAGCGTGGAAGCCTACTATCAAAGGTAATCCAGACCCAAGTCCAACATGTGAGAGGTTCAGGGATTTATTTTTTTGCATATTTAATCATATCAAGCATTGTCCTATACCAAAGAGCTTCCTACTCACTCAGCTGCCCATCTTCTGATTGATTCATTAAAGGTATTAAAGTCAAACATTTCTCATCCATATTTTATTCCTAGTACTTCTAGCTTTAGCATCTGACAATAGTTGTACTTATTTTATAGTGTAGATGTTTCTTGGTGATATGTGTAACAATATAACTTATTTAAATGCTACTAAGTTGAAGGGAACAAGATTGAATGTTCACAGGTGGAATCCTTATCAGTATGAGCCCAAGTCATTTGGATTAGCATGGTTCTATCCTTCCTTCAAAACAAGAATCAACAATGACTGATTTCTTTTGTTAAAATCAGGCCTGGATATCTGCATTTTGTGAATTACAGTGTGTTGGGAGTGTGCTTGCTTGTGGTACTGGTGGTGGGCTTCTGTCTTTGTCTCTGCTTGCTTCTGTGAAAGGGGGCCAGCCTTTCCTTAACTTCTTCCCCTGGATCTGTTCAATAATCATTTCCCTCCCCATTAAAAAAAAAACAAAACAGGCCAACCTGGTTATAATGTGCATGTTACAACTATATGGAAAGATTGTTTCTTCTATGTAGATCAAGAAACTGAAGCTTATATGTCAAATTTATTGTTCATCATATAGACATATGAGTCTATGTACATCCAATTCCTAAATCTGTCCTCTTATACAGAAGGCTACTGTTCAATATATACCTTAATATACATAAATTAAACCAGCAAGCAAGTGTGTGTGGAGGGAGTGCATGTGCATTTGTGCATGTGTGCATGCATGTTATCTTGGTGGAAGAAGATGTAAGGTGAAGGCATATACAACACAAAAAACTTGAAATATTTAATCTGTCCATAAGCATAGGTATTTTAAAATATGGATGGAGATTATATTCAATAGTTATTCCCTGCCAAATATTCACCAATATTTAAAATTCATTCTACATACTTTCGCTCATCAATTTTATATTTGTATTATTAAGTGTTCCTTGTCTTTACGAACAATTCTTAATTTTTGTATGATATGCACACGTGTGTATGTGTGCATGTGCATGCATGTGTGCATGTGTGTGCTAAACCATGCTGGGATTTATGTGAGCTTTAGGGGTATAAACTCAGGTCCTGACACTTGCATTAATACAGAGTTTTTCAGGATAGAGTTGTGTGTGTGTGTATTGGTGCAGGTCTGTGTGTGTGTGTGCATGTATGTTTATTTGCAGTATGTTGCATAAGGCAAAAATATAAGTGACACAACACTCTTGGATTGAAGTACAATTAAATATTAAAACATTCATATAGTTGGACTGTTATTTTTTTCTTTATAAGAATTCTAGGGCTGGAGAGATGGCTCAGTGGTTAAGGCACTTGCCTCCAGTGCCTAAGGCCCTGGGTTCAATTCCCAGGGCCCATATAAGCCAGACCCACAAGGAGATGGTCCTTGTGTTCTCTCTGTCTCTCTGTCTCTCTGTCTCTCTGTCTCTCTCTCTCTCTCTCTCTCTCTCTCTCTCTCTCTCTCCCTCTCTGAGCTTGAAAATGAAAAGGTAAAATTAAATTAAAAAAAAGAATTCTAGAAAACTCTAAATTATCCCATTTATCTGAATTTATAGTTTTTTTAAAGAAACACTTTCCTATTACGAGCCATCTAAAGTATTACCTATATATAAATCTAAGAGCAAGAGTTTTTCCTTAATACTATGCCTTGAAGACATTAAAATATTATTTTAAGAAACCTAGTAATACTAACGAGCTTAATAAATTTATACTGAATAATAACCTAATAAGATAAAAGTGTTGATACTACCAATATCATTTTTAGTGTCTGAATATGGTGATATTGCTCAGCTTGAGTGAGTCCGATGCCATCTCCAGAGGTTCTCTTATCACATGGCAGTGACCACTGCGATAACTCAAAAGACACCCTTGTGCTGTAAAGAAATGGCAATGGAGTGTTCGGCCCTGGGACATCTCTATCACACCTCCTGAGGCTCAGGGTCTATTGTGGAAGAGGTTGTAGAAAGATTGCAAGAGCCAAAAGATGGGGAGGACAGCCTACAACAAAAAATTCCAGACACAGAAAGGCCTTGATGTTCATGTCTTCACACTGTCTGATGATCCCTATACAAAATGGGAGCAAAAGTTGGTGACACCAAAACAAAATAGAGACAAATTGAGAGGGGAGAAGAGATATGTGGGAGGATTATGAGGGAATCATAATGGTTTATTGCCTATAATTATGGAAATTATCAATAAAAGTTTAAAAATATTAAAAATCTACAAATAATAAAAATAAAAGATACATGTCTCCATAATCCCACAGCATCAGTTACTTTTGGAAGGGATTTTACAGATGACTTTATTATATTATTGGTTTTGAGACAGTCTCTCAGGGGAGCAAAGAGAATTAAAACTGTTGTGATGACAGTTTAAAGCAACTTACAGGAGAGACTAGAGCAATGTAATGGTCATAACGTTGTGTGTGTATGTGTGTGTGATATATATATCACATATATATATATATATATATATATATATATATATATATATATATATATATATATATATATATATAGAGAGAGAGAGAGAGAGAGAGAGAGAGAGAGAGAGAAAGAATATGTATGTTTGTGAGAGATACATAATGTGTGTGTTTATGGGTGTACATTTGTACATGTGGAGGCAAGATAATTACAGGTGTCATTCCTCTCAGGCACTGTTTACTCTTTTTGGAGAAAGACTTTCTCATTGGCCTGGAGCACAACCGGTCAGACTGGCTGGCAAATGAGGCAAACGGATTGCATTGTCAGTCTCCCCAGTGCTATGATTGAAAGCAAGGGTCATCATGCCTGGCTATTTTATTTGGATTCTGGGAATCTAACTTTGGTCCTCATGCTGCAAAGGCTAAAGCTTTATTCACTGAGCTGCTCACTAGCCTCTGTGATTATCAATCCCCCGCAGTGTTTAGTGCCAACCATAGATCAATCCTTAGACAGCTTTTGAATTATTTTCATGGGTTCCTGCCTACAATAATGGAGCTTTGACTTCCTTTGGGAGAATTCACTAAGAAAACACCCATGGGTAACATAAGTATTATTATTTATTTATGAGTGGAGTGGAGAAAGAAAGAAAGGAAAAGAGTATGGGCACACCAGGGCCTGCAAACACAATCTACATGCATGAGCCACTCTGTGCCTCTGGCTTTATGTGGGTACTGAGCATTCAAACTCAGGCTGGGAAGCTTTGTAAGTAACTAATACAGGCCACACAAGCTGGTAAACCTCTACATTAGCTTAAATGGAGCAAAGTGGAGGAAATAATAAGACCTTCAAAGTTTTACAAGAATCTGTTTTCCTACATATTGGACCGAAAGTTCTTGATGGGAGTTCAGGACAACTGAAGGGAAGGTTAGTTACTGGAATGAATCACATTGGTCTCATGCTGGTAGAAGGGGAGCAACAACTGGGAGAGAAGGAAAGATAACTGTGTCATGATCACAGAAGGTCTGAGGGAAGGAGGAGAGACTTTAATGACCTTTTTTCATACTGGTTCATGGGTCTTTTTCTTTTCTTAAGAAGCAAAATACCCTAATATGGAATTTATAAAAGTTACAAGTGCCAAGAATTTAACTCATTGACAGGTGTGACATCTCCTAGTACATGTCTCTGATAGTGACTGTGGCATGACTGTTCTTAGATTCATCAAGAAGTGTGTAGGGAACTGCAGGATGTGACTCAAGCTTCTATATTTCCAAAGATAAAAGTCTTGCTCATAGCTCTAGATATTTTTCCTAACACTAGTCATGTACTTTTGTCATTATAGGAGATGGACAAGTGCTAAAATTCTGATGAATGGATGACAGTTTCTCAAAAGTAAAAGACCTGGTTAAGATTTTCAAATTGATCTGGGAAATCTAAAACTTACTTGAGAGACTTTGAAAGCATTATCAAATTGAATTTCTTGAATGATACAAGAGCCAATTAAGGTGATAGCCTGCAATGATAATGATGCAACCAATACTTTCTTTACAGACCAATAGTGTATACCTTGGGGACGGTTCTTATATAAAGTAATAATAAATGTAATTGTTTTTGAAGTATGTTGACATGTACCTTGGCAGTTTTAATAAGAGATACTTCACTCTACCACTATGGCGGCATGACAGCCATAGTAAATGATGACATGCTTACACTTGAAAAACTATGCCAAAGGAGTGTATGCTAAAAGTCTCACCATAAAATTATAACCATGTGAAAGTATTAACTAGCTATATTTAAATATTATCAAATGTATATGTACTTTAAAAACCTCATTGAGTATAAAAATATAAATGCTTTGATCTTTATTTTAAATGAATATATTTGAGCAAAAGTTTAAGGAAACATAATGACCGCTATGTGGTTAACTTGGCTACTTGGGGAACCGCTGAGAAGGATTGTTGAAACAGTTTTCCTAAACTCTGAGGATATTTACTCATATTAATAAGGACCACTATGAAGTAGAGAAAAGTACTTACTTAGTCTTTGATGTTCATTGGCATACTCAAAGAAATAGTGCCACAACAATTCTGAGAGGCAAAGATTCACCCAGTTTACTCATGAGAGATGGCTGAATCTCTCTAGACTTCAGATTGGGAAGAGCTTGAATTTAATGCCTCAAGACAAGTGAGAAGATCAATACCCAAAATAAACAAGAAAGCCACATGACGTTCTCCAGTAACACTGATGTGGTTCTGATTCCCTGATTCTGATTTTGGGTTTGACCCTGGAGGTTGCCCCTTTTCTGCAGTTTAGAGTGCTACTGATGATGATCTTAATTAAATGCTGTGTGATGAAAACTGAATGGATGTGGTCTCAGCCTCTGGCGTCAGGATTAATCAGAGTGACTGGTCAGAATATACCAGAATCCAAAATATTGTAAAAACAAATGGTAGAGTTGCCAATATTCATGAGAATGTGACAAAAAGTTATGGGATAAAGTCTTACATTCCCTAAAATTCCTATGTTGCTATCACATTCCTAGTGTGACAATATTTGAGAAGTGATTATGTCATGTTGTTGGAAACTAAGGATTTCTTTCTGGGGAGTAGGATCATCATCTTTCCAGCACAATAAGACACCTGTCTGCAACTGGAAGGGAATCTTCACCAGAGTGTGCTTGTGCTAGGGTCCAGTCTCAAAATTTTTGGACTACAGATTGTGACAGTCTAATCCATCCACTGTATGAATGGATTTATGATGGAATTCCTGAATTTAGACAAGCTAAGTAGTTGCTTTTTATACTTTGGGGATCCTTCATATTACTGGATATATGTTTTAGATCATCTCAGGAAGTATGTATGAGTTCACAAGGCTACAACAGAATAGCTAATGTTTATATAAAGGGTCCAATCTGGCAGTACTAAAGATATTTTACCAAAAGAATAATCCAGGAATCTTTCCAAGCTTTAGTAAAATCAAACATCTATAGTAGTTAAATTCTCTGAAGATATTAATAAAATATTATTATAATATTAATAAAATTAAAAAATCTAAGAATTTGAAAAGGTGATGACTAGTGTTTGTATTTATTATTTACTCTTTCCTAGACACCTTCAATAAAGGTTCATTATTGATTTACATTCAGTGAAGTGGGGAGAGGTAGAAAATTTAAATAATATTTGCACAATTTAGCTTTAAAATTAGATACTTCACTTAATACATGTTTACCAATGTTCAAACTTTTTTCCATGTTGCTTAATAATCCACCAAATTTGCTCTTTTTTTCTTTCTTATTTTCAACATCCAAAATTTTCCTCTGATGAGTAATCTAGACTCCCCTCTGTCTTCCAGATTTGTTCATGAAATGTGATTAGCCATATTAAACTTGGGCTTACTATTGCTTATCATAATATGCTTATGAAGAAAATAAAAGATCTGTAAAGACTTACCTACTAAGTAGGTTGGTGATGCTTTGGGGTTTGGAGAGAAGCTAACATTTTAAAAAAGGAGTGCTCAACATTTCTAAGGAATAACTCAGAGGAGATGAGCCAGAGAAAAAGGAAAAGATAATTCAGGAAAATTCTTTGGACAAAATCCATAAGCACTGCTGAGTCAGGATTTAGTTGGCACAGAAAACAATAATTCCCATCTAAGGATCTTAAAACTGTTCTACCTTCTAGAATTGAGAGTCTGCCTAATTTGCAAATAACTTCATGATAATCAAATTTTTATTTATGTAAATCTTTCACAGTTTAAAATTCATCATAACTATTGTTTGTATGTTTTTCGTTTTTAACTACTCTGTGCTATTTAACTGTTAAACTGAAAACAATTGTTTAAAATTAACAATAAAACAATATGGGTTTGATAATCATAGATATGTAGGTTTCAATATGAAAAACTTTTTGAGCAATTTTCTTGACATATTTTTCATGTATATAATTTTAATATATATATATATATATATATATATATATATATATATATATATATATATATATAGAGAGAGAGAGAGAGAGAGAGAGAGAGAGAGAGAGCTCAGAGAGAGAGACTCTAAATGTACATATGTAGAGAGGGAGAAAAGTGAAAGAAATTTTAGTAAACAGGCTTGCTTGTTTTACTACAGAAAACTAAGGTCATTTATTTTTATCTGTATGTGTTGAGTTAATCATGTTGTTTTTGCTCTGGCATTAACTTATGTGATTTTACATATTGATTGATTTGTATATATTGAACCATCCTTGCATCTCTGGTATAAAACCAACTTAATCATGGTGAATGATATTTGATGTACACCTGAATTCAGTTTGCAAATATTTTATTGAAAAGTTTTGCCTCTATAATTATTTAGAGAGATTTGTTTTATGTCACTTACATAATAATCAATCATGGTCATATAAACTATCTTAATGTCTATTCAAAATAAATAAATTTAATATTGCCACTTCACCTTTTGTAGATGTCTTCTCTTAAGTATCTTTTTCAGAATTTTAGTCTTGTAGCACCTGGAAGCAAGAGTGACCTAGAATATATTTCTAAGTTTATACCTGCATTCCCATTTCAAATGTTGTATATGAAAAAAAATTCATATAATTATAATTATGTAATTATAGGATAATAATTACTATTAATAATTGATAAAAATAATAAAAGCATTATCTCATTTGTATGTGTTGCTTTCCTTTACCTATTTCAATTATAAAATATGTTAATCAAATTCTTCCAAGTTCCAACTTTACTAGGACATTCTGCCTAAAGGAAAAAGGAAAAAGCTTTACAACAGCCAGTATTTTCTGGGAGATGAAATAGCAAAACAAGAATAAGTTAATAAAAAAGAAAATGTTGTCTTTGATGCTTATTGCTCAGAATTAATGCATCTGTGTATAATAGGTACATATTTTCATAGTCATTAATTTGGTGAGCCTATGGACTTATTTAATAAAGTCACTGTGCAATTTTCCAAAAAAAAAAGACTTAGTAGTGTTCTATTTATTTAAAACATTTTCAAAATAGGTAGACAAATATCATATGCTATCTTTACATGATGTAGAAAGAAATTTTTCTACATAATGTAGAAAAATAAAATGATGTAAACAGTGGAAATAAAACTTCACAGAAGACATTTATTTTAGCTAGTATAATAGCAAGCCAACCTTGACTCAGTGAAGATATTTTAGAAAAGCAATAAAACAATTTCTCATTTCTTGTATTTTTTTTGTAAGTAAAGATTCTACTGCTATTTTTCACCTTAGGACTTCATGAATACCATGAATACACTCAGGATATATGAAATGTGTTAGTGGCTAAAGGGTCAAAATATCACACTTGCATGTGAATTTGCAAAAATGACTACACAATTCCTACAAGTACAAATATTTATTCTTCAAACACTGAAATATAACTTTACCCAACCCCATGCAATAATCATGAAAAATTTTATAAATTTTAATAGCTTCAAAGCATCATTTTTAATGATAGTGGACATAGATTTTCTTTCTTTTCTTGAGAATTGAAAAAGAAAAATAATTTTCTTGTAAAATAACACTAAATAAAAAGAATAGAAAACAAATAGTCATAATTAATGGTCATCATAGTATAGTAAAATGTATATTTTCAAATATATTTTATTAATGTATACTAATTGTAAAAAGTAATATTTTACATTATGATCATCTCTTACACATATAATATGGTACTCTTGACTTTTCTCCATTATTACTCATTGTTGCCCTCTGTCCAGTCTCACTGGTTATGGGACCCTGCTAAGAGTCATAGAAGATATAGGGTTAAAGGAAGTTGAGGCAGGCCTGAAACTCCAATAATCTCAAGCTTATCTGAGGTGCTGAGACCAATAGGTGTTTTGGCCATCAAAGCCTCCTTCTTTTATCCTAGAAGCTCCAGCCCCCTTGGCAGGCCACAGCAATCTCTGATAAGCTTAAACATTTCCAGGACTGAACTCAGTGGAGCTCACATACCCCAGCTGTAATAACAAGCCAGGGCAATAAAAATTTAAATGTCACAGTGCCTCTGCAGCCATTGCCATACAGTATGGGCCTAAAGGCAAGTAATTCCCACCACCTGGAGCTGAGACCCCCCCCTCCCACCAAGTTTATCTATGCAAACTAGGCACCCACAGGTTACTGGCCCCTGCCAATCCCTTCATGAGACATCCATAGACTACCTTGCCCCTACCAATCCCCTTTCAGCTTCTGCCCCTGCCTCTCCTTTTTCCTCTATATAAACAACCTTTATCTGTACAATAAACAAGAGCTGTTCACTGCCACATTCTCCCTGGTGGCTATGCCTGTGGGCTTACTGCTGTCCCAAGGCTCTGTGGTCGGACTGGGGTATTAGTGTACAATGACTCCCCAAGAAATCCACACACTGCAAATGGTCACCTAACTTTTTCAAATAATCCCTTTCCTACTGTGTGTATGTGTTCTTTTCAATCAATGCCTGTTTTGGTTTTAAATGAAAACATTAAAATGACAATCCAACAAATCAAAGACTGTATAAGTTTTATCAGCACATAACTGACAAGGAAAGTGGTGCAAACCTCATGGATGGATTGAGAAATTGTCACTTCTGGCAAACTCTAAAGATATTCAAGTTTCACAAAGGTGCATATGATTACTTAATTTTCTTTGCAAATTCATTTTTAGGCTGTAAACCTAAGGTTTTCTTGTTCTATTTGTGTGGAATGAATAAGCTAAAGTGGCCGGAAGGACTGTGGGGGGTAAATGACATGCATCTCATTTAGTTTGGAACTCATTTTATTTCTTCTCAAGAAACAGTTATTTTAAAAGAAAATCAATCCCTTTCCCAGCTGGTAATACATGATAAGTGTGAAATGAGTCCATCTTTGACATAGAGCTTGCAAATGCATATGGTCCTCAGTGTCTGGATCTTTCCTGTGAGGCGAAGAAGAGACAAGCTGCTGCTTTTTAGCTTAGTGACCTGCATGCACCCATCGTCCACTTTGAGCATGAGGAATGAGATGAGTAACTAAACGTTCCAATAGCCTCCCAGTGAGTGCATTACTTCCTGGGAACGACTGTGAGTCTGCTGAAGAAACAAGATCATTTCAAGTTGTTTTTGCATCCTTGATGTAGTTAAATGCATCGATTTATCACAGAGAGGGTGGTATTAACTGAATTATCCTCCAGAGACATTACTTAATTGGTCAAGGCAAGGCTGAAGGCATTTTTTAAAAGCTCTCTGGGTGATGTGAATGTTCCACCCGTGATGAGGACCACTAAGTATCCTCAAGCCCTGAGGATGTGATGGTGTTTATCAGAGACTTATGCCTACTGTCTTCCTCAGCCACCATTAACGTCAATTTCATCTTCATTCCTAACTATATTTCTTATAGACCTTCCTCTCCTCAGCTAACCTCATCCACTTTGTAGGAAGAAATAAGCTAAAATTAGAAACTAAAATTACTTGAGCATGATGTATTCTTCAGCTTCCCCCCCTCCAGCCCCACATCCTCCTCAGTTCCTTCCTCGTGTCTTTCAACTCGCTCTGCAAGGGGAGTGCTGTTGTCTCCATTTTAAGTCACAAATCCTTCAAATCCTAAGGCTCTCTCTTCTTCCAGTTGGCTGCTATATCTTTAAACTAACTAATCTACCTTTTCTCCTTTCTCAGCCTCTCAAATCTCAAAACAAAAACAAACAATCTTTCACGTGCATGCCACTCTCTACTAAGCAGATCCATTGTCCTGGTTCCAAACCTTCTCCTCTGCAGGTTCAGCATCAATTTTCCCACCTACCTCATTCATTCTTAATCACAACCTCACAGCTTCTGCTTCAGCAGTTTCTAAGGAAATGATGGTACCAAGGTGGCTAGTGACATCTTGGTTGTTGAATTTAGTTCTTATTTTCTTGACCATCTGGATGTATTTAACAATAGTGGTCACATGTCACTTGTGAAATGTCTCCCTGCTCTGAAGTCTATACAAATTTTGTTTACTCCCCAATCCAGGTTTTAGTCCCTTTCTACTTCTCCAGAAACACACCCTTCAACCTCATTTCAAAACAGATAGTTAGTTGCTCCTCAGTGCACCTCTCATCTAATGGCTTTTCTGCATTTCTCTTGTCTCTGGATTAAAGTTATTCTTTCATCTAAACTAATATAAACACCTCAAAAGTGAATACACTGCAGTCTGTGCTATTTCTTCTCAGATTATACATCATTTCCTTGGTTTCTTATTTTATTATTTTTCAATTTTAATTTATTATTATTATTTTTTTAATTCTCTAGATTTTTTTTTTTTGAGGTAGGGTCTCACTCTAGCCCAGGCTGACAAGGAACTCACTCTATAGTCCTAGGCCGGCCTTGAACTCACAGAGATCCTCCTACTTCTGTCTCCCAAGTGCTTGGGAATGAAGGCATACATCCCCGCACCCAGATGATTCTAGCATTTTAATGTATGATCAAAACATAAAAAATATATTATGATCATAAATTCCATACTGTTTATGCATTTCAATATCTTCATCCATTCATCTCTTTAAATACATTTAGTTTTATCCCTTTTTGGTAATTATGATTACTATGATAAGGAATTTGGATGCCAGTCTCTTCTATACACTGGTTCTATTTATTTGGGATATTATAGTCATGGTTCGGATTGCTGGATCATATACTACTTCTGCTTTCAGTTTTTTTTTTTTGGAGTTTATGTCTGATTTCACAAGGACTGCAATAAGATAATTGTCAATATCAAGGCGTGCCTTTATTTCTAAACCTCGCCGGAACTTGTAGCATTTTTCCCTATGGCCACAATACTTCTGACAGGCGTGAGTTCCTGTATCTTCACTGAATCGTGTTGGAAAATCTATATATCCGCATATAGCATTATGAAAGTGACCCTTTCTCACTTCACATACAAACAACAAATATAATTACATTAAACACTTAAAGGTATTAGCTAAAGCTATAAACTGATAAAGATAATTGTAAGAAAAAGACTTGGCATTCTGCTGGACATTGATTTCTTGCACATGACGCAAACATGATAGGCAATAAAAATAAACCAGGACAACAGGATTTTAGCAAACAAAATGTTTTCTGCTTAGCAAAGGAAAATAATTAGTGAGAATTTAGTACAAAATGACTGAAGATATTTTCAGAGATTCTAGCTGATGGGGGATTGATATCTGAGATACATATCAAGTTCAAGTAATTCAATATCAAGCAAATAAAAATCAATATATACTAGGCAAAGAATAGGAACAAAATATATCAGAAAAGGCTAATAATAGTCACCAGATACATGAAAAACTGGATGGACTTCATTTTTTTTTTTTTTTTTGTAAAAACACACTGAACATAACATTTTATCTCCTTGCATGTATGAATCCCTTGATCTGGTGTTTTCTTTCCAGGCATCATTTATCATTTCATTATATGTGATTAACTATATCTTCAAGGACTAGCTCAGGTATTTCTTCCTGTGGGAAGGATTTCTTACAATCTCTGTTTAAAACTCAAGGGACTCATGTTTACATGGCTCCAGCAGAGAATTTAGAAGTCACAATTTGACTGGGGGGTGTAGCTCAGTCATTGAGGATGTCCTTAGCATGCACAAAACCCAGGCTTCCATCTCTCCATGGTTTAAATATTAATAAAATATTATAATGGTATTTTAACTTTGCTTTTTTTTTCCTTCTGGTACCCCACCATTGGGAGAAAATTTCTAGCATGTATGGTGCTTTTCTTAGTGAATTTTTAATCCCAATGCTGAACACAGCTTCTGTTTGATAAATAATTATTAATTTTCAAAATATTTTCATTTATTTATTTCAAAGCAGAAACAGGCACACACACACTGAGAGAGACAGAGACACACAGACACAGACAGAGAGAATAGGAGAGAGAGAGAGAGAGAGAGAGAGAGAGAGAGAGAGAGAGAGAGAATAAAATGGGTATGCCTGGGCCCAAACTCAAGGTGCATGTTCCCCTTTTGTGCATCTGACTTTACATGGGTACTGGGGAATCGAACTTGGGACATGAGGCTTTGCAGATGAGTGCCTTAACCATTAAACAATCCCTTCAGTTTGTCTACTGAATTAAATCAGCATACTAGTCTCTTTTTCAAAGCAATAATATTTTCTTCTTTATGATTCCAAATCAAAGCTTAATATTTAGGCAATTGCTCATTAGATCCTCTCCGATGAACGTGCTTGCTTTCTAATTTCTAACTCAGAACATTTAACTTTTCTTTTTCATTTCTTTCACATTGGATGCCAACTGAAATCTTTTATATGTCTTCACTGACACTGCATGATGTTTTTCACATTTTCCTTAATGAATCGCCTTTGGCTTAATCACAAAAATCCCTCAACATTTACAGTGACACCTGTATTAATGACAATTATGTCAGTGTGAGCAAATGTGTGACAGAAACAACTTAACGGAGGAATACAATTTTGACTCCTAGGGACACTGTCATCATAGAGGGAAAAGTTGGTGCCTGAATTGGGCTTAGTCCTTAGTCCCTGGTGGCAGGTTTATGTGTTCTCATGCTTTCTAGCCTACATCTACCATTTAGAGCTGCCCCATGTTCAAAAGGTGCAAAAAGCTCCCAAGATAGTACTACATATGCATACCAAGTGCTCAAACACACAAGCCTGTGGAAGTCAATTGACATTAAAACCCAAATCCATATTGAACCATTCACAATCAGTTCATCTGTTTGAAGATTATATGTGCCCTCACTGTCAACACTTGATTAAGTGTATATACTACAATTTAATCATAATTATCTCTCTCTTTTCTCTTCCCTCTATCCCTGCCTCGCTCCTCACTCACACCCTCTTCCCCTCCCTGCAATACAGGTTTTTTCTCTCTCATTATTTTGTGCTATATATTCAATTTTCTGTGTCTTCCTTGTCTTTCTATCTCCTAATCTTTATGTCTCACTGTCAATTTCTCCTTGAATTCCTGCTCATCCTTTAATGTGACACTGGTTGGACTCCTCTTTGCATGGATAGAACTACATTTATTTGTGTTATTCCTTAAATGTTGGAGGTTATGACTACCTCTCTATTGCTCTATTTCTTCACTGGAAGGCACACTGTATTTCTATGCAGTGAACTATAAGAACAAACTGTCAGAATGAAGTATAAGATTGAATTATAAGAATAAAGAATGGCAAAGAATTATGGTAACATTTTGTATGGATCTTACAAATAACTTTTCTGATATTATTGCTGTGAGATGTTAAGTTCATTACTTGTAAGTTGCCCTAAAGTAAATATTTTATAATGTGTGGTTCCACCTGCTTAAGGCAGCATGAGTAGGTTTATTCTGCCTTGGTTTACATTTGGCCTGAAGAACCAAATGTAAGATTTGAAGAGCCAAAATGTCCAATATTGGCAAACAATGTTTACAGATGCTGACTGATCTTACGCTATGCTGTTTGCCCAATTTACACAGTGACACGATTGGACTCTGAACTCAGAGCAAAAATAAATGCATAAGTGCTAACTACAGCATTGAAGATAACAAGGTCAGTAACTATGGAATCACATATCTGTTAAAGACAAAGTGTGGGCTTAATGTGATTGTATTTGTGATCAGATTGTATGTGTGTTCTGGATCAACAGAAGCCAGCTAGACATTGACCTAAATCCCTACCTTTCACAAATGTTTAAGAATTAAAGTAGATAGTTCCTAACCCTTTGCTCAAACAATGTACTACTTGTTCAATAAAATTGTCAATGAATGCCTGCATGCAGAGGAAGCCACAGCCACAGCAAGACCAGGGCAGTTGTGATAGCAGAAGAGGGTTTACTAATGACTTAAAACAAACTTCACTTTCTTTTTTTTCCTTAGGCTGCTGCCAGAGGCAGCTCCCCCGACTCCTGGCCTGAGTATACCAGGAATTGGCACTCCTACATCTTGGCTCTGCTCCTAGAAGTAGTTAGCCCACTTCTGAATAGGAAAATTTCACATTAGTCTTTTCTAAATTCAGGCCTGTTCTTCTCAAAAGCACACATTTCTATAAGGGACATAAAAAGTTCACTTTGAATCATACTTTACTTACCTATCAATAGCAAGGAAAGATCAATGTTTATAAGTTAATGAATTATTTTCAAAATAAATGAATCAATAACTTAAAGTGACTAAGTTCTGCTTCCATGGTGTATCACATTTATTTCTATATAGTTAATACTATCATTCTGTCTTCTATCTTTCCTTCATTTAAAATTGCTTTTATAATTTAACTAATGAGTTGCGATCATGCCTCTTTAGTGTTACGGCATTTGCTGTTGTTATATTTTTAGTGTACATGTTTTCAGTGAGACTGTAAATTCCTCAAGGGCATACTATTTTCTGTGCTTCTTAAATTTTATCTAGTGTAGCAGTAAACAAAATATTAGTTTATTCATTCAAGTGCCTGTGATTATATTTTCCATGTGCCAGGCACTGTAAATCAATGTTCGCAAAAATTCTAACAGTAGTAAGCAGAAAGTACTTCTATTCTTCACATTAGAAAAAGTCTATCCATGTGTTAAATTGTGTACTTTCATGTATATGTTAAAACAGTGATTTATAAAACACATTTAACCATTTAAAATTTTCATTTTATTCTAACTTATTGTTTATAATTATATTTATTAAAATATGTGCTTGAAAATCAACATCATGTTAAGGTGGTGTTGTTTGACTTGAACCTCTGAGAAAAATGAATTGTGCCATCTTTTTCAGAAGGAGCTTCAACTTCTGAGGAGAAACTCTCCAGAATGGCATTTTTACTCCCCCCCCCATAGAAGGAGAAGGGCACACCAGAGTCCTTAGCTAAGATCTCAACCCACAGCACACCAGCTGTAAGCAATGATGCATGAGGTCTCCAGGTCTTGGGGAGATAGTGGACACAGAGGAGGAAGATCAAGTTACAGTGAGCTTCATCTATACAGCTATGAAAGATTGTCATCCATGGTCAGATGCAAGCTTTTTTGCTTTGGGTTCTCCATACAACTAGGATACTTCTTGCCCAGGAAAGAATATAATTTCATAGGTGTGCTAGGGTGAATATTGATGTAATCGGTCTTTAGTCTGTCTGGGATTCCTAGCCATGAGTAGCAAGTGCTCCTCACTTTCTCTCTAGATTATTCATGTATCAGAGGGTATTGATAGTAAGAATATTCTGCAAACCAATACCATTCACCTTGGTATAAATTTACAATTTTGTGGTATATTTTATATGAAACATCTGAGAATATTAACAACCTTGGAGAAACTTAAAAACAGCAAACATTTTGGGGACAAATAAACTCAACAGTGTTTTTAAAACTGACACACAAAACACAATTTCATAGAAAAATGATAATAATTTGTTATTATTAGTGTACTAACTATTGTTGCCTTTGTATTTCACTGTTGCAAGAACTGAGACAGAAACTGGGCCTGAAAATGTAAGAAAGGATATGGAGCTAATAATAATCATGATATGATCTTAACAACTCAGGAAGTTAGAAACTACTCTTGGGGAACATGTATAACCAACACTGGGTGATTCCCATGAATGTCTCCTCAGGCACATACCCACATAGATGCCACAAGGAAACAAAGTTACAACCAAGAATGATGAAGGAAACAAAAAGTTTTATACCCAGGAGACAACTGAATAAGAAATTGAAAGCTCCCTTTTGATGAGTGTAAATGTCTATATACATATCAAAACAGAAACTTGTTTGTTCATTTTTTTTCTATATGATCTAAAAGCTTTTAAGCTAGACAGGATGTATGGAATATGGTTCTGACCAATAACAGTAAGACTGCAACATAAATTCAAGATTTGGAATTGCCCAGATAGTTTTGACATTTAAATGACCCTGTTCTTAATAATAAGGGATCTAAAATTCAGCACCGTTAACTTTGTTCAGAAAAACATTTTACTAAAAGCTTAGTAAAACCTGTTAGTTGATATAGAATGCAGGGGTTTTGCTATTGAATACTACATAATAAATTCTAAAGTATTGTTTTTGGACAAAACAACCACTAAGAAATATGAATGTGTGATATGCTTCTATATTGTTGCCATCTGCCTGCCTTCCCCACCATATGTCACTCTATTAACTGCTAATATCATCTCTATTATGCATCATTTCTTCTGTAACATTATTCCACAAAACTAAGAAGGCATCAGCAACAGCTACTGAAAAAAAAAAACACCTGCCATGTATGTTTCTGGATGAAAAATTTCATCACATTCTGACTTTCTCTGCTCTTGGGCAGTTTTCTAATTGCTTACTATTACTGAAAACATTTCATGAGGACAACTTTTGACTGCTATGATTACATTACTAACGTCTTAGACTATTTGATATAATAAATATTTCTTAACAAAACATATTTAATGCTAATTTAACAAAAAAGTGTATATAACATGAGAGTAATGGTCAATAAGCTAGTCATTATAAACATGAATAAATTATAAGAGAGATGTGAGGTATTAGGTACCGGCTCAAGAATGTTATAGCTCTTACAGTCAGCCAAAAGTTATTTGTAATATAGTCTACACACACACTTCTTTTTACTTGGTGTGAGAACTGAACCGAACCTAATTTAGATATTTTTATTGAATCACAGATGGTGGATAGATAGAACACAGTGATAACTCTATCTTCCTGGCTTAAGTTCAAACAAATTTATTTCAAAAGCAAGTATTTAAGAAGTATTGATTATGCTGTTCTTTCTAAGGTAGTTTTTGTCAAAGAAGCAAGTTGACTGCCCAGGAACATGGTTAAAAAATAAATAGTATATTCCACATGAAGTGATGAGGGATCATTGAAATAGGAATGACTTTTTGGAGGAGTTTAAATTCCAGTAAGAGGTAGAAAGATACAAAGAATAATATTATTTTGTTTTATTGTTTGTGGTCACATCAGATAAATATGAATATTAAAGTGATATCTTTTTTCAGTACTGAAACATAAGAAGTTCTGGTAAGATTTAAGGAAACCTATTTAGATGGAGAGGAACCATGGGAGATTTTTGAAGACAAAAGAATTCATACCCATGTGTATCTATAATAGAAACACACTAACCACAGTCCTCCTGTATTTGTTAACTGCTTGCTAAATTTCAGGCCCTATGCTAATATTTTCAGTAGACTATTATCCTGTTATATGTCACACGAATTTCTATCTTTCTATCATGTAGTACTGCCATACAATTCAACCTTTTTTACAGATAGGCTATGATCATTTTAGAAGATCCTGGATATGAGACAGTCATTTGCCATTTAAATTTATATAATTACTTCATTTTGCTGGTTTCTGCCCTAGAACACTGCCTTACTAAACACAAAGAGTCAAAAATGTACTTTTTTGCCACTTAAGAAATCTCCAATATTGAAATATACTGCATTTTCAACAATGAAATAGTCTCTTTTATAGTTGTAAACTGACAACTACTTTGTATACATTTCACATTTGATTTTGTGTAAAACCATTAACACAAATGTTTGAATTTCTCTCTTTGAATTTATAATTTGCTGTCTATGTGAACTTCTGATGCTTTTAAAAGTCATCATTTCTTGATTGCTCAACCATGCAATGCATAGATAGCAGCTATATTTATAATCTCTCAAAGGTGCAGTATAGTGATACTGTTGTTTATGCTGCTCTCTGGCAAAAGCATATTTATTCTGTCCAAGCACCCATGAGACAAGAGAATGAGTCTTTGTTCAGACTCACAGTGGAGAGTCATTTTAAAACTTCAATTATTATTTCAGCACGCTCCCTCCATTACTGCTTCCAGCACCATAGCTAGTATTTTTTTTTTCAGTAGGAAAATGCATTTCATTACCATGTACGCATGTGCCTTGCAAGCAATGAACAAATAATGCTTTGCAGATGTGCTTAATAACTGCAGAAATGATATAAATTTAGATGAAATCATACCAGTATACAAATATGGAATATATGATTTTTTCACCTCCCAGGAAATGAAGGCTGAATAAACATGATATACAAATAGTCATGAGAACACAATCTATCTTGGAATCTAGGGAAAAAAAAACAATTAAATATTAACATTCAGTGAGCATTTCTTTAGTTGGAATTCAGTACATAGCTGCTCTCTGTAAAATGGATTTAATGAATGATAGCAATAATATTCACACTATGTATTTGAACAATTTGTAATCATAAATATACTTATACTTTTTTAATAAAAAGGTTTATCATTTCATTATGATCACATCTATCTATCATCTATTAAATTCAATGAGCTTTTATAATTACTTATGTGAGATTTTGTTCCCTCAATTAAAATTTATTTTTCTCTTAAAATTATCTATTTTCACTATTTTTTGAGAACAAAATGCACACATAAAATTCAGGCAAAATTGAGGTAGAATACTTGAAACATGTGACTGGAAAACCATTTTATTTTCCTTTAGAGCTATAACTTAACCCTGAGTGTAGGAAACCATGGGACATCAGTAAATCTAACTACTACAAAACACCCAGTGTTCACTTCACAAGGAAAATGTAAGATGCTTTATGTTTCAAAGCCATGGGAACAATGGCATTCCTTGTGTCAATTGTGTAAGTATTTTATGCATAATGTTGTGTATGTGTACGCATACTGGTAAGTTTTTTCTAATGTTTTGCAGTTATAAAACAAATCTAAAATGTAGGCCATACTTTAAAGATTTATACAATCCTCTAAAACTTTTTCATTTAATATCATATAACTTTTCCTTCTTGGTCTTTTTACAAGGGACATCCATGCAATATGTAATTGAAGATGACTTTTAATTCCAGATTCTTTCTTTTCTTCTTTTAAAAAATATATTATTTATTCATTTTCAGCAGAGGGAGGAGAGAGAGAGAGAGAGAGAGAGAGAGAGAGAGAGAGAGAGAGAGAGAGAGAGAGAGAGAGAAAATTCCAGGGCCACCACCTTGTGGGTCTGGCTTATGTGGGTTCTGGGGAATTGAACCGGGGGCCTTAGACACTGGAGCCAAGTGCATTAATTGCTGAGCCATTTCTCCAGCCCATAATTCCAGATTCTTGCCTGCATCTCAAAATGGCAATGATTGCAGATGTGTCACTATACTTACCTTCATAGAGCTATTTTTACTCATATTTATTTTCATTATTATTGTACTATATAAATCTATTAAGCACTTATAATGAGAATGAGAATTAATAAACATCTATACAGAACAAAACCTTTTAGTTGAACCTGAGAAGGTCTCACCTTGGGTTGTCATTACCAGGTAATTGGAGTATGGTTTGTAAAATCATAGAGAATGGTTTAGTAACCCAGAGCTCCACGAAGCTCTTTCCTAACTATACCTAAGAACTTATTAATAATTAGGACCCAGACATACTTTAAGCTACAAATATATATCCACTTTAAGCAATGGAAATAAATTACTCCCCTTAGCAATGCTTAATAACATCACATTTGTATTCAAACATATTCCAGGACATATATGGGATCAGAAGACAGAGACCTATATAGTCAGGACTGGATTGGAAGCATGCATAGTTAGAAAACCTTTGTCATCTGAGTGAGCTTTTAAACAAATCTGTCTCTTCTTCATTCTCTGTTTAGGCACAATTGAGTGTAGATATTAACATAAAATACATCTTGGAAAAGATATTCATAGCAGAGATTATTTAACATAACAGATTCCTGCCAATCAAAACAGAGAAACACACACACATATACACATTAGTCATCAGCCTCTCCTCCTTCATGCGAATAAAAAAATCTTCAGAGTGACCAGCTGCTCTTGTGCAATGTAACTAAAGGAGCTCACTGCCCTCTTGTATCATATTTCTCTCTCCCTTTTTACAAATGTGCTTTGACCTCTATTAAAACAACTTGCTCCTTAATCTCTACTTGCACACATGTCCAATTCTTTGAAGACAGCACCAAGAACCTGGAAACATCCACACACAGATCAGTAGCATGTGCATTGCTGTAATTTTACAATTTTCTTATCCATTTTAATTCTCTGAAATCTGGCTTCTCCTCCCTCTTCATCTTGCAAACAGACTTTTAAAACACTTTGCTATTTTCATGCCTTCTGGGCAAGTGACTGGATGTCTCTGTGCCTTTTGGTCTTCCTTTCTAAAGCAAGGATACTGATGCCTCCATCATTTCTTTTTGAGGATTAAATGAGACAAAGTGCATGCAGTGGTGTGCATCATCCCTGGCACATCATGAACGGAAAGTATGTCCTCAATAATGGCAGTTTTGTAGTATAACCTTAGGCATACTCCTATGTGAGAATGTCTTTCAGTTATTTCATATGTGTTAATTGCAGAAGAATTTTCTGCTCAGATATATGTGAACATCAGATTTTACTCCTTCCTGTCACTTCCTCTTTCTATATCCAGCCAATGCTGAAATATTTTTTCCCTTTATAGTATCTTCCAGATTTTGTCTACTATTTCTGTGGTATCATTCTCTTTTCTGAAAAAAAAAAAAAATCTATGGGATGTTCCCTGTGAGAGAAGGATTGAAAAAATCTTGAGGACTGTCAAAATGAAAAAAACAAACCAGCATAAATAACATTATTAAAAGCAACCACCAACACAACAGCATATGAGAAGTTGGGAATGCAGTAGGAAGACTCTCAAACACAGCTTCCTACAGTGTAAGAAGAGTGAGGCCTTTGTGATAGCAAGCACCTAGCACTAGGGAGACTGAGAGGAGAATGCCAGCCAGACAAGCCTGCTCTTTACATGTTCTGCTTGCCAGCTATGGCAACTTTGTAAACTCTGTCACATGCATACTCAAAAAAAAAAAAAAAATAGAGGGGCCTCCTGGTCAAATGGCTGACTAACAGAACCAAGACCTTTGGGGGAGAAAGGTTTGTGTTTCCAGCTGTGATCCAGGCCATGGACCCTCACTTCAGACCTGATCCAAGCCCCAGATCCTTCCCAGTGCCTGGCCCAGCTAAGTAGAATGTCACAATGTGATCAACACTCGCTTAGGCCCCATGAGTCCCACTACCCCTCACCCCCCAGTTCTCCACAGCTCAGAATGCAAAACCCACCCACTCCTGCTCTCTGAGTCAGAGCCATGCAACACTGGCTGGCATCTGCCACAGCTACACCCAAATGGTCAACCCCCCACCCCTAACACCAGCTCTTTTCTGAACTTCTGAGAACATGTGCAGCCACCTCAGATGAAAGGAGCACACCCCTTACACAATCCGCCCAATTTAACCAAGAGATCTGTGCCTCACCCCCTCCTTCCAACACTACATACCATCTTCCCATCCCATCCACCATCACCCCACACAGCCCAGATCTTCTCATCTAATTACAACCCAGCCCAAAATGCAAGCAGACCACATAAAGTATCCTTTACATCACAGGTTATAGCACCATCCCACTACAACCCAGTGTTATACCTAAGCTGATCACACAAGGTAAAACCGCTTAGAAGAGCATATCTTCTATGTCCATAAGAAAATTAATCTCTCATCTGAAAATGGGCAAAGCACAACACAAAAAGAACTCACGAGGTGAGGGTCTCACACCAAACTCGCTAAGCCCCACATATGAAGTCACCAGTGAACTTATGAGAGAAAACATTCAGAGGCAATCCCAAAATGAGATGACTTTTTGCCTAGGACATACTTGAATGGAGTCTATAATGAAGTTAATTACAGAAATGGAAGCAAAAAATGGATAATTGCTTAGAACAGGTAAAAAAAAAAAAAAAAAGAACACATCACAAGGTTGGCCACCAGACTTTAGACAACTGAGGAGAAACAGACAGACTTTAGTAGATCAGTGAGTGAACTAAAGGCAAGCCAGGAAGCAGAAGTTCTCAAGAATCAGCTGGCAAATCCAAGTGTAGACATAAGCAAATATATGAATGATTAGCAGGAATCATTAAGTAAGATAACCTTTGAAAAGAAAATGAAAATCAACAAAGAGATACAGATAATGCAAAAAGCTGTACTGAAAAAACCAAAATCAAATGGAGATATTTATAACATCTCTAGAATCCCTCAGTATGAGAGTTAATAACCTGGAAGTGAGAATTTCAGACATGGAAGACAAAACAGAAGAAAGAGGTTGGGATAACAAAAACTTGGATAAGTTCAATAAAGCATGCTAACAAAAAAAGAGGGAACTTTGAGACACCCTTAAGCAACCAAACTTCCAGATCATGGGGATACCAGAGAGGGAAGAAATCAAGGCCAAAGGCATAGAGGACATATTCATCAAAATTATTGAGGAAAATGTCCGCATTCTAGCAAAAGAGAATCCTAACCAGATAGAGGAAGCACACAGGACAACAAACAGGCAGGAACAAAAAAGAAACTCCCCAAAAAATATTGTAGTAAAATCCCTAAACATTGAAAGCAAGGAGAGGGTTCTAAAAGCAGCAAAACAAAGAATCACATATATAGGCATACCCATCAGAGTAACACCAGACTTCTCCCGGGAAACCAAGACAGTGAGAAGGCTTGGAATGTTGTATTTCAAAGCCGAGTTTGGGCTTTCAACCCAAACTATTGTACCCTGCAAAAGTTTCCCTCATAATAGATGGAGAAAGGAAAATATTTCATGATAAAAGCCAGCTCTAAAACTATATGGACAGTAAACCAAACCTATTGAGACTTCTCCATGAAATATTCCACACAGAAGTGCTAAACAACTAAGCCAAGAACCCTCCAGAACTTGGGCACAAAAATCAAGCCTAGAGAAGACAAAATAAGAAGAGAGGCATCAAATCCCATAAGCCATACATTATGGTAATTATTAAGTCAAGTCTCACAATTATAACATTGAATATTAATAGTCATAACAATCCCATAAAAGATAGAGGTTAGTAGGATGGATCAAAAATATGGATCATTCCATCTGTTGCCTCAAAGAAATACACATCACCTCTAAACACTGGAGCCTCCTCAGCATGAAAGGTTGGAAAATGAGCTTGCAAAACAATGGAAATAAAAATAAGCAGGGGTTGCTACACTTACATCTGACAAAATAGATTTCAAACTAAAGTCAATTCAAAAGGGCAATCAAGGACACTTCTTACTCATCATGTAAACAATCCAAAAAGAGAATATCAACATCATAAACATGTATGCATCAAATACAGGTATATTAGAGTTCACAGAGCAAAAACTAATGGAAAACGAAACAAAAATAAACTCCAATTCTATCATTGTTGGTGACTTTAATACACCATTATCATCTCTAGACAGATAATCCAAACAGAAGGTGAACAGGGAAATAATGAAACTTTAAAACACCATGAATCAACTAGACCTAACAGATTTATACAAAATATTCATTCCAACTCCACAGAATATGCATTCTTCTCAGAAGCTCATGGAAACTTATCCAAAATAGAACACATGTTAAGACATAAAACATGCCTCAACAAATGCAAGAAGACTGAGGTACCACCCTGCATCATATCGAACCACAATGCACTGAAGCTGAGAATAAACAATGGGAGAAAAAATAGAAATTACTCCAACTATTGGAGAGTGAACAAAACAATGAATGGGTTGTTCAATAAATTAAAATGAAAATGGAAAAATTTATTGAACTAAACAATAATGAAAACACATAATATCACAAACTTTGGGACACAATGAAGGATGTCTGAAGGGGAAATTTTATAGTGCTGAAGGCCTTCATAACAAAGACAGAGAGATCTCAAATTAACAACCTAACAAAGCAAATAAAGGCATTGGAAAAATTAGAAAAATCCAACCCTAGAGCTCAAAGCAAAAAAAATAATAATAATAATAATAAGATCAAAGCTCTGATTCATGAAATGGAAATGAAAAAAAATACATGAAATGAGGAGCTGGTTCTTTGAAAGAAAATAAATAAGACTGACAAACCCTTGACCAATCTAATTGAATGAAAATAAAGAGAAGGCCAAAATCAACAAAATCAGAAATAAAAAGGGAGAGGTCACAACAGACCCTAATGACATTGAAAGTATCATCAAGTCATATTTCCAAAATCTCTACTCCACAAACTTGGAGAACCTGGAAGAAATGGATGAATTTCTGGACACCCATCACCTACCAAAACTTAAACCAGAGCAGATAACACTCCTAAATATACCTATCACATACATTAAAATTGAAAATGCAATGAAAAACCTCCCTAAAAGATAGAGTCCAGGACCTGATGAATTCACAGCTGAATTCTACCAAATCTTCATCATAGAACTGAAACCACTCTTTTTAAAGTATATTCATGTTTTAGGAAATGAGGGAAAGCTTCCAAACTCCTTCTATGAAGCTAGCATCACCCTAATCCCTAAACCAGACAAAGATGCAACAAGAAATGGAAATTAAAGACCCATATCCCTGATGAACTCAGATGCAAAAATTCTAAACAAGATTCTTGCAAACTGGATACAACAACACATCAAAAATATTATTCACCTAGACCAAGTAGGCTTAATCCCAGGGATGTAGGGATGGTTCAACATACATAATTTGATTAATGTAATCCACCATATTAATAGACTCAACTACAAACACCACATGGTCATCTCAATTGATGCGGAGAACTTAGACAAAATTCAACACCACTTCATGACCAAAACACTGGAGATGCTAGGCATAGATGGCTTATACCTCAACATAATAAAGGTAATGTACAAAACACCTAAAGCCCAAATCATACTCAATGGGAAAAGCCTCAAGGAGTTTCCACTTGGTTCAGGAACAAGACAGAGGTGTACACTCCCACCACTGCTCTTGAACATAGTGCTTGAAGTTCTAGCCCAAGAAATAAGACAGGGGAAAGACATAAAAAGGATACAAATTATAAAAAAAAGAAGTAAAAATATCTCTTTTTGCAGATGACACGATCATATACATAACAGATCCAAAGAATAGTGTCAGTAAACTCCTGAAGGTGATAAATGCCTTCACCAAAGTGGCAGTATACAAAATTAGCACACACACACAAAAATTAGTAGCCTCCCTGTATGCAGATGATATGCATACAGAAAAAGACATCAGAGAGACTGCCCCATTTTCAGTAACCTCAAAAACAACAACAACAACAACAACACCTTGGAATTTCACTAACCAAGGATGTGAAAGACTTCTTTAATGAAAACATTAAAATGCTCAAGAAGGAAATAGAAGTCAGGCTTCCTCCCATTCTATTCATGGTCCTTCTTACGTGGTGGTGCCATTCTGACAGGACTTAGATGTAATGCCATTAATGTTTTGATTTTAATTTCTCTGATGATTAATGAAATTGAACATTTTCTCAAATGGAAGTTGGCCATTTATATTTCTTCCTCTGTGAATTCCCTGTTGAGTTCAGTTCCCAGTTTGAGAGAGGGCTGTTTGATGATTTATTTTTTTTTTTAGTTCATTATACATTCTAGATATTAGATCTCTATCTGTATTGTGGCTGGCAAAGATTAAATCCCAGTTTGATGGTGATATATTGGCTTTGAGTATAGTAGGCTTGTCTGTACAGAAGCTTTTTATAGCTTGATGAGATCCCATTGGTTAAGTGATTGTTGCACTTACTGGGCTATCAGAGGTTTCTTCCTATCTCACAAATAATCCCCTCAATTTTTTATTCCAGGGTTTTCAGAGTTTCAGGTTTTATATTCAGGTCTTTGATCCATTTGCAGTTGATTTTTTGCAAGGTGAGAGGTGAGGATCTAGTTTCATTTTCTTGCAAGTATTTATCCAAACTGTCCTCCACCATTTGCTAAAGATGCTATTTTTACACCAGTTAAAATTGTTGGTATCTTTGTTGAATATAAAGTAACTATAGTTGTTTGAGCTCAGGGCAGGTTCTTCATTTCTGTTCCATTGGTCTATCTTTCTATTTTTGTGCCAGTACCATATTGTCTATGTTATGCTGGCTTTGTACTGTATCTTTAGGTTCGGTATGGTGATACCACCTGACATGTTTCTTTTACTAAGGATGGCTTTGGATATCCAAGGCCTTTTGCCATTTTAAATAAACTTTCAGATTATTTTTTATATGTCTGCAAGGAATGAACCTGGCATTTTTATTGGTAGTTCATTGAATCTGAATATAGCTTTTGGAAATATTGCCATTTTTACCATATTAATTCTACCTATTCAGGAACATGGGGGATCTTTCCATCTTTTCACATCATCCTCATTTTTCTTCTTGAGTGTTTTTATGTTTTCATTATACATGTCTTTTGCCTCCTTGGCATGAGTTATTCCAAGGTATTTGATTTTATGTGTGGCTATTAAAAATGGGACTGTTTCTCTGATTGCTTTTTCTGTATGGATGTCATTTGTATACAGAAGTCCAATGATTTTAGTGTGTTAATTTTGTATCCTGCCACTATGATGAAGGAATTTACCAGTTTCAGGTGTTTAGTGATATTATTCTTCATGTCTGTTATGTATGTGATCATACTATGTGTGAAAAGAGACAGTTTCACTTCTTCCTTTCCTATTTGTATCCCTATTATGTCTTTCTCCTCTCTTATTGCATTGACTAGAATTTCAAGGACTATGTTGAAGAAAAGTGGTGAAAGTAAGCACCCCTGTTTTGTTCCTGAATTTAGTGGGAATTCCTTGAGTCTTTCCCCATTAAGTATATTTTGAGCCTTAGGTTTTTTTATATGGCTTTAATTATATTCAGGTATAGGCCCTCTCTTCCAAGTCTTTCAAGTGTTTTGTTCATGAAGTGTTGTTAGATTTTGTTAAAGGCTTTCTCTGCATTGATGCAAATGATCATGTGGTTTCTGTGGTTGTTTATTAATGTGGTGGATTTTGTTGATTGATTTCCATGTGTTGAACCACCCATTCATCCCTGGGATGAAGCCTACCTAGTTGAGGTGGATAGTCTTTTAATATGTTTTTGAATTCAATTTGGAAGAATTTTATCCAGAATTTTTGCATCTAAGTTCATCAGGGATAGAGGTCTATAGTTTCTTTTATGAATTTATCTTTGTCAGGTTTCGGTATTAGAGTTATGCAAGCTTCATAGAAGGAGTTTGGAACTATTACCTGTTCTCTGAGTACTCTAGAAAGCTTCAGAAAGAGTAGTTTGAGTTCTGTGATGAAGGTTGGACCTAGAATTTTTCTTCTGGGGAGGTTTTTGAATCCTTGCTCAGGCCCACATCTGGACAGTTATTGGTTACTTTGATCTGTTGATCAAAGAGAACCATGAGGTCCCCAAAACATGAAAGACTTTTGACAAAGCTCTTGTGTACCTTTCACAGGCCTAAGGTAAGGCCTTATTGCTGAAAAAATTGTAGAGTTTTGTCAAACAACAGCAAGAGATCCTGCTTGATCCAGGATAGAAACCAGCTTCCAGATGGTAGCATGTGTAGCACTGAAAGCTGTTGCATGAGCTGCCAGGGGAAATTGGTCAATGATATTTGGAGAAAGCAGAGACCACTGATATAAAACATAGATAATTGTCACAAGATTGCTGATCACATGGCTATATAGAAGAGACCAGCAAACAAGAAATGCTCATCTGTGCAATAGTGGCACTAAACCAAGGAGTATAATCAACGGCTAACTGATTGGCTATGATATCTACTCAGTGACAAGGAAACCTTAATTGGAACTGGGATACATGGCATAATCCTAGTGGGACCAAGAACTCATGCTCCTAGGGGAAATTCCCACTACCAGAGAGCTACAGAGAGGCTATATCCATTAGGAATTAACCAAGATAGCAATGTTATCTCACTTAACCTATATTGAACTCACTCTCCTATGGAGATTCTGTTTGTATTTTTCAGAAGGCATTGAGAGAGTCAGGGACAATTTAATTCCAACACCAAGACATTAGGATGATGCTGGACATCATGGCAGGTGACAAACCATACCTAGCCATCACACATGGTCCAAATGAAACATATGAGAAAGTGATGAAAAAAACAGGATACCAATCACCACAGTAAGACTGATAACCCATGAAAGGTCAAGAGTGACAGATACCAAGGAAACCCAACACAACACAGGGCAAAGATCCAGAAGTACTTAAGATCTCAACAACAAAGATGGCTCAAAACCACCCACTATGACTCAGGGAACTGAGCAGAAGAGGTTGTGGAAAAACTGTAAGAGCCTTGGTGGGGGAGAATATCCAGAGACATTTCCCCCCTCAGCAACAATACACAAAGGGGGAAGAAATAAAATTGAGAAAGTAAAACTGGCTAACTCTGATGTGGTTAATACCCCCCTAATCTATGGACAAATCCAATATGTGCACTGATGAAGTACCCCAGTGTGTAGGGAAAAAGAGTGGAGGGAAACAGGGACACCTTCACAACATTTGCTCATACAATGTTTAAACTTATTCATAATAAAGATTAAAAATTAAGCAAAGAGAGGAGGAGGTAAAAAGATGGAAAGGTATTCCATGCTCCTGGTAGGTAGAATTAATATAGTAAAATGAAAATCTTCCTAAAGCAATATACAGATTCAATGCCATTTCAATAAAACTCCCAGCCTTATTATTCATAGACATGGAAAAAATCACAATATTAATTTTTAATGGCAAATGGCCTTCAATAGCCAAATCTGTCCTAAGGGGAAAAAAATCCTCAGGAAGTATCATCACTATTGACCTAAAGACATACTACAAAGCCATAATAATAAAAACACCATGGTCCTGGCATAAATACAGACAGACCAATGGAACAGAACTAAAGACTGCTCATAGTTTGAGTAACAGTACTTGATCTTTGACAAAGATGCCAATAATGTTTCCTGGCATAAAGACAGCATCTTTAAGAAGTGGTGCTGGACAAATTGGATAAATTTCAATATTTAATATTTGAAAAAAAATGAAAATATAACCATTGTTCTCATTATGCACAAATTCAACTCCAAATGGTTTAAAGACCTCAATCTGAAACCCTGAAAACCCTAGAAGAAAAAAGTAGGGGGAACTACCCATGTGATAGGAGTAGGGAAAATCTTCCTGAGCAAACCTGCAGTATCCCAGGAAGTACAATAATCACTTAACCAATAGGATATAAACAACCTTAAAAACTTCAGTACAGACAAACATAACTTACTCAGATCCAATAGACCACCATCAAACTGGGAGATAATTTTAGCCAGCTATAACACAAACAGCGGTCTAATATCTAGAAATCATAAAGAACTCAAAAAAAAAGGAATAAATCAAACAGCCCTCTTACAAAATGGGGCATTGATCTCAACAGAGATGTCACAGAGAAGAAAATACAAATGGCCAAACTCATGTAAGAAAATGCTCATCATCCTTAATCATCAGGGAAATGAAAATCAAAACTATGAGATTCCACATTACTCAAGTCAGGATGGCAATCACCAAAAATATCTAACAACAATCGATGCTATTGCGATTGTGGGGTAAAAACTGCTGTTGGGATTGGGAACTCATTCAAATAGTACTTAACGCAGTGTGGAGACTCCTGAGTAAAATGGATATAGAGCTATCAATGGACCCAGCTATCCCTCTTCTAAGCATGTACCCTTGAGATGTCACACCTCAGCACAGAAGCATTTGCTCAATGATGTTTATTGTAGCTCAATTCATAATAGCCAAGATTTGAAATTAACCCAAATGCCCATTTCTGGATAAATAGATATCAAAGCTGTGGTGTATTTACACAGTGGAATTCTACTCAGCTGAAAGGAAAAATGACATGGTGAAATCTAAAGAAAAGTCGATAGACTTGGAGCAGATCTTATTTAGCAAACTCACAAGAACAGAGAGTCAAATGCATATTCTCCCTCACATGCAGTTCTTTAAGGTTAAGCTTAAACTCAAGCAATCTTGACAGGTGAAACTAGAGAATGTAAAAGGAGATGGAAATAAAGGGAGGAGGGGAGAAGAAGGAAGGGGGACTCATACAATAAGTTAAACCAGTAATGAATCAAAGCCATAAAAGCCTTACTTTCATACAGTAAGCTCTCCAGGAAGATGTGGGCATCTTCTAGTAAGAGGGGCCATGGATAGAGTGGGAGGAAGCCTAATCCCATGAAAAAATTGATCAGACCTGCAACTCCATGTCCCAGTTGTCGGTTCCTTCACAACTGATCTGTTGATCAAAGAGCCTCACAAAGTCCCCAAAACAAGAAAGGCTCTGTCAAGGCTCTTGAATATGCATCCCAGGCCAAAGGTAGCTTAAAACTCATGCACCATGACTCAAGGAATTGAGGGGAAGAGGGAGCTGAAAGATTGTAAGAGCCATGATGGGGAGGACACCCAGAGACACTGCCCCACTCAACAACAACATGCAAAGGGGGTTGGGGAACCTGGCTACCTTCTATGCTATTCATGACCCCCTACACCATGGACTGATCCAATATGCCAACTGAGGAGGGTCCCCAGTTGGCATTATCATAAAATTTGCTAATACATTGTATCTAATTGAGGATAATAATGATATCAACAATTTTAAAAAATTGCCTTTCAGTTTCACCAAGTTAAATATATATACATATATATATATATATATATATATATATATATATATATATATATATAGAGAGAGAGAGAGAGAGAGAGAGAGAGAAATAACCTCATGTAATTTGTAATATTTTTTTTTGTATTTGAAGACATAAGAGTGGGAGCTAAGATGAAGGAGGGGGTGGGAAGCACAGCTATTCACGGTTAGCAGTCATGTTAAAAGAAGAGAAAAAGGAGCAGGGAGAACAGATGGCAGAGAGGCCGAGAAGGTAGGAACAGTGTATAACCACAAAGAAGCTAAAAGCAGGCATAATGCTGGGTAATTATATTCTGACTTTGTCTCAATGAAATCATAGTTATTTCTATTCTCTGCTAAAACACAGTGACTGGTGTTTTAATCTGAGAAGTAGCATTCAATTTGTTCACAGAAACTATAGGTTGTTGATATTTGAAAGTCTCGATAGCTGCAGTAGCATGGCTCCTGAAAACCTTGAATGTTTATGTCTAATTCTACTGGCATGCTGGTTTTTAATGTCTAAATATCATGGTGTTGATACTGTGATAATTGCAATGACTTATGATCAGGTATTGCTTATATTATTAACTACTTACTGGAATACAAAGACAGATGAAATGAACATATTTTAATACATTAGAACTTACAGTTAAAAATTTAAAATCTAGGCTAGTCACGTAGTTAAGGCTTTACTTTTCTTTTACAATGTCTTTCTTTTTATTATAAACTCTCCTATCAGTTTTTATCTTGAATCATGTTTTTGTATTTATGGAAAAATTGAGAGAGGCAGTGAATAGAAGGGGAGAGAGTCTAAGCCCATGAAAAAGTGATCAGTCTGGAAACTCCTGGTCCGAGTCACTGGCTCCTTTCCTCACTGTGCTGTTGATCAAAATGACCTATGAGGTCCCTAAAACAAGACAGGATTTTGTCAAAGTGCTTTAATACCCACCTGAGGCCTGAGGTAAGATCCTGTTGCTGAAGAAACCACAGAAAGCCATCATGAGAAACTGTGAGGTCCAGAATGTAAACCAGATGGTACTTAGTGCAGTGCTGGAAGACACTGCATAAACTTCCAGGGTAAACTGGTCAACAATAGTTGGAATAAACAGAGACCACTGATATGTAACACAGTCTGCTGCCATGAGTGGGCTGAACACCCTTCTTTCTGGGAGAGAGCTTTGAACCAAGACAAGAACACTTGTGCAATGGAGGTGCCAAAGCTTGGGGGAGGTAATCAACAGCTTTTAATTTGACCAAGTAATCCACTGAGTGCCAGGGAGCCCTTAACTGGAATTGGAAACTCTGGGCGAAATGCCCTGGGAAACCAAATCTTGGTGTCCCAAAGAGAAATGCACTTTACACGTGATTTACAAAGAGGCTATTTACAATAGAATCTAGCCAATTCAGAAATGTTTATCTCAGTTAACCTATACTGATCTCATTCTCTGATGGAGATTCTCTTTGTATTTTTCAGAAGGCAGCGAGAGAGCTGTGGCTCTTCCAACCTTACCAACAAGCTGCAGGCTGATACCGGAAATCCTGGCAAGAGATGAGCCACCCCAGACCTACTATGGAGCCCTGAAGAGAGTGGTGGGATAATCAAGAGACCTATAACCATGGTCAGTCAACCCAGGGTAAGCCAGTGAGACAGACACCAAAGTTCTTCAACACAACTTAAAGTAGAAGTACAGAGGCCCCCTAACACCTCAACAATATAGCAGTCTTAATACTCACCCACCATGACTCACTCAGGGAACTGAGCAGAAGAGGGGGCAGAAAGATTGTAAGAGCCATGGTGGGAGATAATATCCAGAGACATGACCCCCTCAGTAACATCATACAATGGGGGTGGAACTGGATTGACTCCTAGGCTATCCATAACCTCTTACCCCATGCACGGATCCAGTTTGCCCAAGAAGGAGGATACCCACCTGATTGGGGACAGGGAAGAGGGAAATCGGGGAAATGGGGACACAAACATATTATTTGCTCATTCAGTATATCTAATTATGGATAATAAAGAAATAAAAAAAGAAAAAAATTGGGATGCCATAAATTTCATTGTTAAACATAGCTTGATAACATTTAAAATGAAAGAATTTCATTTCATGTTATGGAAATATTTTATTTAAAGAAAATATGGGTGAATATATATATATGCATATATAATTTTTCTGAGTATATGTCTGTTTTCTGTAATTACTGCTAATATATAAATTCCAACTACTTATTACATGGTTTTGTTGAATTTATCCATAGTAAGCTTCACCTTCATTGTTCTACCATAAAAATTTAAATGAAATAAACAATTAAATGACAATTTCAATTGGTGGTGGATTATGATTTTTAATAAGAAAATAGTTCTATAACTTTGCCCCATGGGTCATGAAATTAATTACTTTTAGAAGAACAAGATATTTTCAGTACCTTGCATTAAATACTCTTGTTTCAGTCTATTGTCCAATTATGGGGTTGGAAATTCCTTGGAAACCCAATACAGTAATTTGTAGATTATTTAAAAAGTGTTGATACATGTATGAGCTAATTCATTCCTGAGGTATTATATCTTGATTTAATTGCAATGTAGATCCAATGTAACAAAAATTAAAAATATTTACCTTTACACACTGGCCTGTGGTCACTCCAAGCAGCAAATACCTCAGCAATCCTTTGACAAGTGATGCTCTTGGCTCCTTGTAGGACATAATCTTCATCACAGGAAAACTGAACAGTTGATCCAAGGCTACAATTGAACAAATAATTAAGAAGTATAGTGATAAAGATACACTGATAGGATCCATATATACTGACATTATCTAGTACATTAAATATTTATCTTCTAACAAAATAATACAAAAATGTAAAAATATAATTGACAGATGTATGCATTAAAATTAAAAAAGAAAAGTGATGTAATTTATGAGTCAATAAATGTGTCAATTGATAGATATTTATAGCCATCATCAAATGGAATGGGCATCCACTAAGTTTACCATTCCAATGTGAAGTAGAATATGAATGAAGTATTTATTGACTGTCTGACTTGAATTCTAGTTTCTGGCTTATGTCACAATGCTTCTCTAGAAATAATTTACAGGTTTTAGGTGCTAAGAAACATCTTTGAATACCCATATTTTTATAAATATATACATATTTAGCTTATAATTTGTGCTATTTGTTTGGTTTACATAAAATTCATGTGATCTTGTGTGATGTAAAATTTACCCACCATCTAAGCCATGCCATGGTGCATACCTGTCACTCCAATACTCAGAACCTGAGTCAGGATACTCACGAGTCTGAACTATAAAATTTGAATCTGTGTCAAGAAAATTATAACAGAAAATCTCCACTATTTAGCATATAAATATTGCCATTTGGAAGTAGTATCTACTTCCACTAAATGTTTGCACTAAAAGCTAAATTGCTCAGTTATCACTGAAATACCCCTAATTTAACGGTGAGGGCATTAGTCACTTTCCTGGAATGAAAACAAGGACACAATTTCTTTGCTCAAATTCTTAAATGATAACCTGCCAGTAAAAACCATGAAATCCAGTTTCTAATGAAAAGGTATCCAGCTAAGTCCCACAATGTCTCAGCTCTCCTGTCAGCCTAGACCTACATCTCCAGGAGCTCTCTCTACACATACCAGACTCTATCTCTTTCCATTGCTTTCCCTGCTTCCTCTGCCTATGAGACATGAATTCTACTCTCCCTGTGCCAGGACCACATCCCCTTCACTCTCTCACCATCTCATAAAGGACAATCATATGAACACATTTACAATGGAGTCAAGTAATTATCTGCAAAAATGTGGAGTGCACTGTAAATCACAAAATCACAAAATCACAAAAAATCACAAAAAAAAGAATCACAAAAAAAGGGGACCAGTGAAAAAGTAATTCAAGCACTGTAGTCTAAAGGTTTGCAAACTTTTTTTTTTTTAGGCCAAATCTGTTCAACTGACTTTGGACAACTCCAAGGTTAAAAATGATCTTTAGGGTTTTACATGTTTAAAAATAAGCATTATTATCACATTTTAAAGTGTAACATTAACATCAAGTATCCTTCTCTATAAATAAAGTTTTATTGGAACATAGCCACGTTCTTTCATTTGCTTGCTCCTATAATGCTGGCAGAATTGAGTCCCTACTGTGGAAGCTCTGCAGCCCACAAAGAATAAGATGTTTACGATGACTTCTTTACATAAAATGCTTGTGTGTCTTTCAGCTATATTAAGGATAACAAAAGAACTCAATAAAGAGTGTCAAAGTGCACAGGGCTATAGAAAAAATCTCTAGTTATTAGAAAAAGCTCTGAAACATATTATGAATATGAATCTATATTGTGTGTTTATATGTGTGTGAAGATTTTTTCCCTCTGTCTTTTAATTTAACTATAAAATATATTAAAATCATGACCTCATACCCCATGGTCGGATCCAGCATGCCCACCAAGGAGGGCCCCCAGTGGGTTGGGGACAGGAAGGAGGGAAATGGGGGTACTACAACAAATTTACTCATACAATGTATCTAATTTTTGACAATAAAGAGGTTAAAAATATTCAGAGACATATATTAAGTATAAAGAACAACTCAATAAACAAGCCTAATTACAGGTTATATCATGAAGATAATTACATCTAAGTCCTTTTAGACATCTAAAGATTTCAGGCTATAGCGTGACCATCTTACAGCTTAAACCGACTTCTGATTTTATGAAAAGATTAATTGATTCTCTGTGGTTTCTTCCTCCTTGACTGTCTAAAAGAAAACTTTATTTTCTACTTGACAAAGTCTATCACCTTGGATTAATTAATTTATTTTTCTATTATTTTAATTAAAATGTGTATTCCCATGCATATGGTGATGCTTGAAGTAATCATATTTTGTAACATGATTAAACCTGGCCTATTAACAGGCATCCCACATCACACTGTTCTGACTTATGTGTTCTCGGACATGCTCGAGCCACACCATCATGGAAAACTGTTGGCCACATTTTAAAAATCCTAATTTCTCCCTCAATAGAGCACAACCCAACCTATGCTGCCTTCATGTCTCCACTACTACTGCAATAGTGCATTTTTAAATGTTTCTACATTTTCTTATATTAGTGCTTAACACCAGGAAATACATCCCTAAACTATACCTTGCTTAAGAAATGGCTCAAATCATTCCTTTACTTCAAATCTTTCATATTATTTTTTATTTCACTTAGAATAATAACCTATGTAAACCAGCATAAGTTTATTTTTAGACCCATTTCCTACACTTTCTCCCTCTATCTTCCACACTTATCTAGGACATGACCATATTGATCATCTCTGGCCATAGGATCTTTACCGTTTGGACAACCCTGTCTTAAGCATTCTCTATTGCTCATATTCTCAATTTCTCCTTACATATTATTGTATTTTACAGGCTTTCTTTGATTCCTATGAAAAGATTTCTACTATATATTTCATCATATACTCTATACACTGATACATTTTACATTTATTTTACCTTATACCCATAGGAAAGAATATATAGCCAATTATCTTTTTTCCAACCTGTCAAACATTTTCTAAAATATACTGAACTAGTGTGTGAGTGTAGGAGAGGGACAGGGGGAGAGAAAGAAACTGAATCAAGCCTGTTTCTTGCATTTCATGCAGCTATAATTTTACTAATGTACATCTAAAATAGCCTAACAATATTCAGTTCTATCCATAATCCTGTAAGTGCATTATATTTTCTTGGGTCAGGATAATTCTTTCAAGTCTATTTATGCTGCTAAAAATTCACAAATACCAACCTTCCATCACATAACACATTCTCTCTTCAATAACCATCCAGGAAAATAATGTGATTAGAGCAAAACACATGGAGGAAAGTCCACTATGAAATTAAGTCAAATAAACAGTTATGCTTTAGAGATTAGTTTCAAAATAGAAGGGCAAATGGTTGACATTCTCAAGTTGATGGAAGGGCAACTTTTTACTTCAATACTGTGTTAAGTTGACTTGTGTTAGGTCAAGTAGAAGATCATAAAAGAGGTTGAGTACATATGATTCATGGTGTTCCTCTGATTTAGAAGATCATCTGTAGGTGTGTTCACCCTGCAACCAATGGAATTCATTCTCCCCAGGGTTGTATGAATGTAATCAGAAAAAAAATATCAAATGCACTTAACCATTTAAGAGACTTTTGCAATTTTTCTTTTGCAACTTAATTCTGCAGTTGGAGTGCAAACTCATCCATTGCAGGAATGTCCAACCTGCAAACAATGGACTTCTTCTACCCAATTTGTATCAAATGCATTTAACCATTTTTGAGACTTTTGCAACTAAATTCTGCAGTTCATGTTGTGCATTAACTTTGTAGTTAATAGTCATAGCACACTATCAAAAAATGGACACAACTACAAGCATCTTTGTGTGTCATAGGGAAAATTATTTTAAATAAGGAAATAATTACTTTAAGGTGAATGCAAACTATTCATGATTTAAAAAATCAAATTATTTCTATTGTGAAATCAATTATTTTTCTAACTTTATTTTAAAATATTTTATTTTTTTGCAAGCATAAAGAGATAGATGAGAGACAGAAAGAGAGAATGGGCATATTAGAGCCTCCAGCTGCTGCAACAGACTCCAGATGCATGAGTCACTTTGTGAACCTGGCTTCATGTGGGTACTGGGGAATTGAACACAGGTTGTTAGGAGTTGCAGGCAAGCACCTTAATTGAGCCCTCTAATCAGTCCTAAAACAATTCTTTATATGACCAAATTCAAGCATTTTCATCCAGAATTATTGTGAAAATAATAACTATGCAAAACAACCCACAAATGTGAGATATCAAAATAAGCCATCATTTCTGTAGAATCTGTGCTCACTCATCAGAAAATGAGTGCTTGAAAAGCTGTACTATATTTTTATTTTAAGAACAGTTTTAATATATGTGACTTACAAATTTCTAAGAGTATTTAAAGATGATAATATGTACCCAATACAATTTATGTCAACAATGAAGAGACATAGATGTCAGCCCTGCCCAGATAAAAACAACCTTCAATTTTAGTTGGCTATTCTGTCTGTTCTCACATTCCAAGACAAATGATTGAACCCATTATTAATTTGAAAGATTCAAATCATCAGGCATGTTGCATGTAATAACATTGCTTAGAAACTAGTTCTGATCTTCAGGATTGTGGTGGCCTGTGTTGAAGAGCCATCATCTTTCAAAAATGATCCTTAATCTTGGAAAAGTATCCTATTATGTAAAAGCTGTCAGAACAAGAAATGCAACTTTTCAAAATATACAAAATGGTGAATTATTTTGTTAGACTCAAGACCCATAATTTTATTTATAATTTCCTAAATAAAGTATGAACAAAGCCATAGAAAAGATTTGTGTTTTTGTTTGATTCTGAGAGGTTATCTAAGAGACAAGAGAAGACAGAATCGCCACAGGATTCCAAGACTAAATTGGTGTTTGAGTTTTATTTATCATTTTCTGATTGCTTAAAGGTTCCATTTGTTGACAGATGCAAACTCAATACTGAAGCAGATGCCTATTCTTCAAAATTATAACTGTATGAGTAGAAATTAGCCAGGCTTAGAGGATGGTATAAAAATTAAAACTTGTCCAAAAGAATTCTATGTTAAAAGTTCAAAGTACTGAGCATGCAGCAAATAACCATTACCAATGTAACCTCAATGATTCAAGATTAATTCTTTTGAATATAAAATGATTTTCTAGATGTATTAAAATGGGCAACTATATTTTAGAACATATGAACTTATTTTCATCTACTTGAGATTTAGATGACTGAAATTTATACATTTCTCTGTGTGATGACTCACAAATTTTTTTAATGAAGAATGACAACTAGATTTGAAAATCTCTTCATAAGCTTCTTCCTATGTGCTGTGTGTGTTTGTATGTGCTTTCTCATGTATACATGCTCATTCATGTCAAGGATAGAGGCCAACTTCAGGTGTTATTCATTTGTGCACCTACTTTATTTATTGAGAGAGTGTCTTTCAATAACCCTGTTCATCATTGATTCCGCTAGCTGAGTTAGCCACCTTGCTGACTCCTGAGCACTAGAATTATAGGTGTGTGCTTTGATACCCAACCTGTATGAGGGTGCTGGTGATCTGAACTCAGGTCCTACAAGTATGTAGCAAGCACTTCACCCACTAAACCATCTCCCCAGATATCAGCTCTATATCTTAACATTCTAAAGTAAGACATCCAAGATGCTCTGGCCTTCACACAGAAGTGCATATAAACTCAAACATGCACACACACACACACACACATTTGCATAACCTCTTCCATGATGGAGCCCATTATTCAAGGAAACCTGAGTTCATATATCCTCACCTTGCTAACTTAACATTTGGGTTAATGTACACAATCTCTCAGATCTCTTATTTTCTTTTGATCAAGAGGTTTTAATGAAAATATTCTTAATGAAATAGGCATTGTTAAATACTTAAAGGATTCTAACCATTTAATGAAATTTCAGTTCAAATAGGAATGAAAACATATGTGTAAATCATTGTAGTCTTTTGATGTTTTTCACTCATTTTCTCACCTTTATATGAATTTCTTCTTTTTTTTCCCAAAGATTCTGTTAACAGAACCAAGCATATGTCAAATGAAGGGCAACAACATTTTGGCTATCTCACATTTTTGTGTTTCAGCCTTCTTTCTTTAGCTTGCTGTGCGCCATTCGTGTTCACCAGTCTGAATACTGCTCCTGGGCATCTTGTAGGATTTGCTTTGCTTTCACCAATATTAGAAACATCTTCTGCTCTATTATTCTTCCTGAGTTCAGTCTTTAAAATGTGTATAAGTGGAAGTATGCTAGGAAATTTTTTAGGCTACCTTTCCTGACCCTCCAATATTCCATTCCCATTCAGCTTAAAACCTATCATCAGGACAAAATCCTCCTTCTGATTATTTTATTTCCTACATTTTTGTCTACAAATCAGAAAATGGAACAATGCCAAGGTTAAAAATACCAAAAGGAATAGATTGTTCCAAGATATGCAGAAACACAAAATGAAAGTATACTTGTTAATGTAGATTTTAAAATGATTTATTAGTTACAGACCTACTTAACCTAAAAAAAGAATCCATTAAAAACTATCTACAATTTTATAACTCCAGAAAAGTGATGAGGATTATCATAAAATCTTTTCCATAACCTCCAAAATTCAATGTAATGAGTCTCTTATCCTTCAAATTCTCAAAAATTGTTGTACTACATCCGACAACTTAAACATTATTAAACATTGTTGTATGTGTATTGTGTGTTCTACATGTCTGTGAGGTGTGTGTGTGTGTGTGTGTGTGTGTGTGTGCTGATGCATGTGCTGTGTACACACACATATACAGAGTCCAGAGGAAGTAAGAGTTCTCCTTTAGTGTTCTTCAGCTGTGTTTCCATGAGACAGACTCTCTCACTGAACCTAGAGCTGCTAGTATTTTGGTTAGTGCCTGACAGCAGAGTGATCCTTCTGCTCTCATCCCTCTCTCTCTAGGATTACACACATGCACAGCCACACATGGGGTTTTAGGTGGGTTCTGGGATTTAACTCATATGATAAATGCTCTTCCTCAAGTGAGTAATCTCCCTATAGCCAACAATGTTTTAATTTTAGTACAATTTTGAAAAGCAATGGCAAATAAGTTTTTTATATTTATATTTATAGTTTGAACCCTATGAAATGTATTATTACTATGTAATATAATCTGCTTTTCTGTCTTATACTCATGATTAACTACATCAAATTTTATGTCTCATTCAAAAATTTTAAATAGATCTTTAGTCCTAGCAGTTTTTTTTTAATATATAACAATGAAAGTTTCATATAGGTTTATTGTGTGTAAGAATATAAGAGAAAGACACAATGGTAGACAGCTCCACTTTGCTGGGACAAATATACAGTTTATGGGAAAAATGGCTTTAATTCAGACATACAGATTCAGAGGAAGTTCCATTATTTTCAGAAGAAACCGGATCCCTTTCATTGATTCAAGCACAGAGAAGCCACAAACAGCCAGCACTGCAAACATGAACAACCAGAGATCAAATTGCTCTCTATCCACCTTTGGGCTAGAACCAAGATTTCACCCAAAACACACCTTAGTCTGGATCCCAGGATCAGCCTCTAGTAACACCTTCTCCCATTACAAGATCAATTTTAATAAAATTCCTAAGTCTATGGGCCCATATATTTCCACTATCACATTCAAGCTACCACAGGCATGTAGTAAGGCATTTTTTATGAAAAAAAATAGAACAAAAGTCTTGATAATTTTTTTAAAAAGCAAGGAGGCAATATCATTTTCAGAAAACTCACACAGTAAAATGATAAAACAATAATTTAAATATTTAACATTTTTTCCAATGATACAAATAGTTTGAATTAATCAGTTAAAATTACTTGAGAATGGCATACCTCTCAAGGTATGGCATAGCTATTATTGCTATTAAAGTAAAACAGTGAGTGGTTATAGGAAAAGAAAGCAGAACATAATTCTTTGATGGCTGAAAAACATAAAATAAAATGAAACTGACTCAAAACTAAGGCTTGCAAAGATTTAAGACTACTGTTCAGGTTATTTAGTTTCTTAATGATTTTCACGGTTCCAAAGTGAGGTTTTGAGTTTCATGATGTATCTTCAAAACTATGCCTGCTTTCAGAAAGTTATTAAAAGCAAGGTTTCTGGAAATTCAAACCCAGGTACTCATGCTTCTGTATCAAACAATTTATACACTAATCCACCAACCCAGCCTTATACTTTTAATTGTTAAATGTTAAAAATTAACATATCTAATGTGCAAATACAAAAACTGCTTGCATCCTAGATGAAGATTTTATTATAATGTGAGGATGCTTCACTGGTACAGTAAGGATAAAATTATAATTTATTACATTAACAAAAACCTGGAAAATAAAAAAAAAATGAAAAAAATTAAACCCATTCCTAATAAAAATATTATTAAAGAAGTAAAAATAAGGATATTTTCACACCCATAGCACATTAAGTCTGACTGTATGCACACCTCTTGCATTCATCTTTCTCTCCCTTCCCCTCCTATAAGATGGCAATCAACTAAGTAAGGTAATGAAGAGAAATCTAATTGTTTTGAATTTTTCAAAGCTTAACTCATGAGTAAATTTTGAAATTTTACTATTACCAACCAATAAATTATAAATATCCCAATTGGCTATGACTGTATTCATAAACAACTATCAGAGAGAAATAACTAATTAGTTTGAAATAATTAATTTAATATACATCTCAGTGTATTCATAAAAAATTCCCTAGGAACAGATGAAATTGTTATATACAGTGTGTGGTGGTTTGATTCAGGTGTCCCCATAAATTTTTCTGAATGCTTCATATCCAACTTATGGCAATTTTGGAATTTGAACCTTGCTGAAGCTGTGTTCTTGGGGACAGATTTAGGGTTGTCAGAGTCAGCTTCCCCTTGACAGTGTTTGGCACAGTTTCATATTGCTGCTGTACATCTGATGTTGGCCAGGAGTTAATGTCGATCCCCTGCTCATAAAATGGTTACCCTGTTATATTGGAAATCCACCCCCCCCCCAATCTGTAAGTCAAAATAAACCACTTCCTCCTATCAGCTGCTTTTAGTGAGATGCTTTCTGCCCCCAATGAGACGCTAACTGCCAAAATAAAATTGCTACCAGAGGAATGGGGCATTGTTGTTAGAAACCTCACTGTGGGGCCTTTAGCCTTTGGGAGGAATGTGGAAGGATTTGAAACATTGTTCTAAGCAAAGATTTACAGTGCTTTAAGCAGAGTTTCATGGAGTCTTCCAGTCAAAGCTGAAAGACCTGAATTCAGTAAGAATTATGGACTGTGAGATATGGTTTATGAGGGTGAGAAAGAACTTTGTTGGGATTGAGCTAGAAGCAGTTTGTATGAGGGGCTTGCTGCATTCTGCCTACCTGTGTCCTAGACACTTGTATACGGTTGTCATATATAGATATGGAATGTTGTGAACAGCTAGAGCACAGAAAGAAATGAAATCTTTGGACCAAAACTGCCGTCATTTATGTTGTAATTGCTTGAGTGATTACAACTGTTGAGATTTAGCATGCTCATCTCTAATGGAACAGCAGGAAAAATGTTGACTCTTTTGAAAGTAAGAGGCCTGAATGCCGAAGGAGTATCCTGCTCTTCAAGTTAGCTTTATTGCCATCTGGATTAACAAATTGGTGGCTCACCTGGCATTATGGAGCTTAAAAAATACAGGAAGGAAAGGGTGACTGGATTTGCAATCTTTTTTTTTTTTTTTTCTTTGGAAATGGCCATGGGTAATGTGAGGCAGAGTTGTTGGAAGTCCCTGCATGAAGGCCTAATGGAGCCACAAGGATGAACCATGGCATTGTTCCCCAGTCAGTGAGGAGACCAGCTGGATGGGTAGACTAGAAATTCCAAAGACTTGCCATTGGTTAGAATTATTAGACATGGGGACTTGTCACTGTTTAGAGTTGTCAGCCTTGGAGTTACAGAATTTCTTTTCTATGTCCAATGCCATCCTTCCAGTGTGAATGTTTATTTGTGCCAATATGCTTTTTTTTTGGGGGGGGGTTGCAGCCTAACAGTAAGAGACCTTGACATATGGGGATATTTGACAGCATTGGGAATGATTACAAATATATAGGACTTTTAAATTTGTGCTGAATTCATTGTATTTTTTGTCATGTATGATTATCCATTTATGGGGAGCAGGGGTGGAATGTGGTGGTTTGATTTAGGTGTCCATCATAAACTTTTGAATTCTGTATACTTGATCCCCAGCTGATGGTAACTTGGGAAGTGGAAACTTGTAGCCTGAGGTATGCTATTGGGGGTGGGTTTATGGGTGTTTTAGCCAGCTTCCACATTGATAGTGTTTGGAACACTCTTCTGCTGCTGCTGTCTACCTGATGCTTGCCAGGAGGTGATGTCCAGCTTCTGCTCATACCACAGTTTCCCCTGCCGTCATGGGACTTCCCTTTGAGTCATTAACATAAAATAAATCCTTTGCACCTACAAGCTGCTTTCTTCAGGTGCTTTCTGCTAGGAATATAAAGTTAATTCAATATCATGTTATAAATTTTCAAAATTATCTAGTGTTTTTTTCGAAAATATTTATTTATATATTTAAAAGTGACAAAGAGAAAGATGCAGAGAAAGAGGGAGTATATGGTACACATGGTACTGTAAACAAATTTGAGATTCATGTGCCCCTTTGTATATCTGGTTTTATGTGGAGAATGGGGAATAAAGCTCAGACCATCAGGATTTCCAAACTAGCATCTTATACCAGTGAGCAATCTCTCTATTCCTGTTTTTTTTAAATCTAATATAATTTGTATTTGTAGTTATAAAACAATTTGCTGGGCAAAATCTTGCTTGATTTATTATTGTATGGCTCGCCAGTCAATGTCATTTACGATTTTGCCAAAGACATAACAATATATAAGACAACCACTTTGTGAGTGATTTTTAAAGTACAAACACCAATACACAATTGCATGATTATCAGTGATTCAGTACTTTATAGACTTGAATTCTACTTATTATAACCCCAAGTACTCACAGGGAATATTCACAGCTTGCTCCTAAGTGGAGTTACAGGCTATAAGGCATATTAAGGTCTTAGTCTGGTTTAAGCACAAAATATAAAATATACTCTCATTTTCATATTCAGTTTATTGATATTTTATCCCACTATATAAAGTTTTGAGTTCATTCTCTAAGTGTGAACTAGCTTAAATATTCCATGCATGAATCTGTTGTTTTATTAATGTAAAATATGTCAAAACAAATATAACTCAAATACTTTATTAACTTATCAATGTATTGTGCCTCTTTAATAGAAAATAAAGTATCTCTCCTGAAACTTCAGGACATTTAACATTTAAATAATCTCTAAATATATAACTTTGGAAAGTTAAATTTTCTTGAATACCTTTGCAAAAAATATTTTCTCTTTATCTTAAAATGCCTTTGAAGGAAAAAGAAAAATCTATACCTGAAAACAGGAAATAGTACTTTAATCAACATTGGACAAATTCAGCTTTCTGAAATAAAACAGCAGTTAGGTAGTAGGAAGCAACCTGAAGTTGACCTCTAAGATTTCTACCTAGGTGTACCATAATGGAGAATGTAAGAACAAGCATTGTAATAAAATACAAAGAGTAGTATAAAATATTGTCAAATACTATACAGTGATAAGGAATGACTCTATAATTCAGAAATAGGTATAGATTATTTTTACTAAAAAAGGAAATTAATTTCAGGCATTTTACATAGGTGTGACATATACCGTAAATATCACTGTAGGTCTGTCAAGTGTTACACCATATTTTACCATGATTTTCAAGGAAGACATGGCCTTGAATTTGTCCAATTTCTACCCTGCCTTCACTGTATCATCAATTACTAGGCCATACAGTAAAGTAAACATTGGGAGAAATAAAACGATTCTTTCTGATTCATAATCTGAGTAAAATATAATGATTTATGTGCAAGTACAAATAGGTAACTAAACTCCTGCCTTAAAGTGATTTTTCTGTTTTACAAACTAAATGTTTGTGACAAAAGACATATATTATATTTGAAAGAAGTCAACCTTTTTGTGATCATATTAAAACCTCTTATGTCAGCTTTACCGAGCATGAACATTTAATGAGTTAAAAGTGATTTGTCTGTGAGAAGAAATTCACTGAAATCTAGTATCCAAGGGTAGGAGTAAAACTTGCAGAAGTCAGACACCCACACACAGTCATGCTGAGCAGATGGGCATCAGTTCATGGGAAGCAAACTGAAGGCTTTACAATCTTGGTCAGAAAGATCATGTCTGCCTCAACCTTTTATTTTCCACATCCAGCCACGAGCCTCTGTGACTGTGCGAGTACTTGGGAGGCATTTGCTGAGTCTCTGAAAGTGAAACTGAACAAAGATCCTGATGGAGAGAGGAGAGGATCACTCTTCAGCTTTAATCCATTGCTTTTGAGTCATGTAAATTATACCTCTTCCCTCTCTTTTGAACATGGAGACACACGTGCCCTTGCTTATCTTTCCACTCTCCTATCAAGGATAAAACCACCAAATGCAGGGTGATACCACCATGCCTCTGGACATAAAATGACCATTGATCCATATCTTATAGCAAAGACAACCCTTTTAAAATATGAGGAAGAGATTTCTTTAAAATGTCATCCTCCTGACTAGTGGAAAATTACTCAACCCCAAAACACTTCTACCACCTTATCAAAGTCCACATTTTCTCCTTTGAAGGAGCAGCTTTAATCTCCAAATCAGCACTGCCCATTGTCTCCTCAATTCTTTTCCTTTTCAATTAAAACTTTTGCCTAAAATCTTCAATGTCTTTCACCTCACTTCTGTTTCCATTATCACTGAAATGAAAATTCCCTGAGGTCTGATTTCAAAAGGACACAGTATGATAAGGCTCCCTGGTTGCAGGCAAGCAAGACACACAGTCAGGAGAGGTCTGCTGGTGTTTTATATAGTGTAATTTCAAATAACCACAGGGCTGTCTGGACTCAGACGATTAAAGAGGAAATATCTGATTTTGCTAAAATGTGAACTAAACATGCTGGCACTTTTTGTCTAGATATTTGCCATTTTTCCCCCTTAGAGGTTAACATTATTTTTGAGGTGCACATATGAGGGTTAATGCCAGATTTTACATTTTGATGAAAACACAGACAGGCAACTATTATACAATGTAAAACTTTCAGTTGAAGTAGTTAACAATATCACCACTAAATGGCTATATTCCTTTCAATGGAATCTTTTGATGATACTGAGATTTTAGGAACAACTGTCATAAAATTCATCATTTTACAGTATACCAACTAGGAAGAATGAACAGTGGTAGTTTGAATATGATAATTTAAACGTATAGCCCAGTATTCTCAGATGTCTTATTAAAATTAAGTTTGCCATTTGGGACTCCAGCCTCTCAGCTGGAGGTAATGACACTGGGGGAAGATCCAAAAGAGTGTGCAGAACAGTTTGAGCTCTGGCAGTCCATGTTTGCTGGCATTGGTGTTTGCTTGCTGCTATTGGTTCTCTCTGTTTAGTTGTATGGAAGTGGGCCAGTTTTTTCCACCATTAATGGAGGTTCCTCTGGATCTAAAAGGCTGAAATAAACCCCTTCCTTCCATAAAATGTGTCTGATTGGATTTTTGTACTAGCAACAAAGAACTGACTGAAACAATATCCAGCCTGTCTTCAAGATTTGAGAAGTTTCACAGTACATAAAGGTGCTAAATTATTACAATGTAAATTCTTATGTTTTCAGTCACAACTACTACATGAAGGTAAACATAGGCTATTCCATTGAGCCTAAAGCCATAAATTAACTTACTTCGAAACAAAGCAATCCATACTGTTATCTGATAAATTGAGAACTTCTTATATTAAAGCATTATACTACATACAAGGAATGCATTTTTTAGTTTATTAAAAATATTTTTATCATTTTATCTTATTTTTTATCTATTTGAGAGAGTGAGAGAGAAAGAGGCAAAGAAAGAGGGAGGAGAGAGAGAGAATATGGGCCTTCCAGGGCTTCCAGCCATTGCAAACAAACTCAAGATGCATTCACCTGCCTTGTGCATCTGGCTTTACATGGGTACCCAGGAATCAAACTCGGTTCTTCTGCTTTGGCAAGTGCCTTAAGTGCTATCCCATTTCTCTATCCCAAAACATTTCGTTTATATAGAAGTGTTTTTTTTTTTTCAAAATTTGTCCCAGAGGACATTAGTATTATAATTCCCCAGGGTTTATTTTTATATATTTTTCTATCTTGATCATAATGAATTTTAAAGATCCAATTGTGAGCTCTTGATTGAAATATAAGAAAGAGCTTGCCCTCTTCCCTCATGGAGCTTCTCAAAACCCCTCTTACCTCCCTGGGCAAGAGCTCCTCTTTGCTTTCTTCACTTATGTTCTAGGTTTAAGCCCCCCTATTCTCGTTGTCCTCATAAAGCTATAAGCTATAATAAAATCTTTCTGAACCTTATCTTGTGGTCCCTGGATTTCATTCTTCAAGTTCATAGGAAAAGGGTATCGGAAAACCTCTAATGATTAGTGCATTCATATACATGGCTCCCAAAATTCCTGTATTAACATGATAGACTGTCACCTTGAAATGTAAACTGACATAAACCCTTTCTCTGTTCAACTGATATTTTTCTCAGGTATTTTGTAGCAGCAATAAAAAGTTAGCTAATATAACCACTTAGAAAGAAGGCAAGGATACAAGTAGTCTCATTCATTCACAAATTCTCTAGGAGACATAGGAAGAAACAGAACAAGGAAGTGATGGGCAAGGTTTTGAGTTATCAAAACAAGCATTCAGGACAGGTGCACTGTCATAGTATACAAAATTAACAGAAATGTATGAGATGACAAGTCCAAAATAGAAATGGCACAGAATAGCTTGAATAGTCACAGAATGATTCTCTGGTAGGACTATATTTACTCTGACATCTATTTAATTAAGAGGAAGACATTAATACAGTGATTTCTTAGAAAGGATCCCAAGAAGAAATGAGCTAGTTATTTCAAGAGTGGCAAAGCCATGAATAGCTTGTATACAGTGGTTTATGGAGAGAATGATACAAAATGAGGTCACTGAAGAAATAAAATAGATTCTGTTAGAAACAGTTTTTTCCTGTGTTAATTTTATTCTAAAAGCAAAGGCAAAATCTTTAAAGTTTTAAACAACTCACCTTATTTTCTCTGTTTAGAACAGGTGAGATTGTTTTGTGGTGAATATACCAGAGATGATAGTAGTTACAGAATAGAGATAGTTTACAGCTATTTTATGATGGTCTTAGTGAGAAATGATAATGGCATGAATTAAAAAAAATCATTAAAACGCAAAATATTGCTCATCTTTAAAATGTGATTTAGAAGTAGAAACATTGAGCTTCTTCCCACATTAGACATGAGGGACTATAAGCAAGAGAATTTATGAATTCTTCATGTAGATATTAGGAAATTTAGTTTCCAGAACACCCAGTTTGTCTGTTCTATGTAAAGCTTAGCTCAGTTTTTACAGATCTTTCTCTATTTCTTCAATCCCCAAATACTTGGTCTTTTGTTTTTTAAACCATTTTTTTTACCATAAATGCTCTCATTACTCAAATATCTGTCTTGTGTTCCCTTCCTTAATATCATGTCTTATTGTCATTTTACCTTCATAATATAAGTGTAATCCAATATAGAATATAACCTAATTAAAATATCATTCATTTATTTTTTAAGTCACATAGCATTCCAAGCTAATAATTACATATTTTTGACAGTTTCAGGCAAGTTCCATAGACCCCCTCTCCTTGAGTGGGAGGTACTCTAGCTAGAGCTCAAACCTAGATGCTAAAGCTGATTGGTCAGGTATGGACCAACCAGCTGTCTCTCAGACTTTCCTGGCCAAGGTATATAAAACTCACTGAAACAAAGGCCAGCCATCTCTTCCCTCCAAATGGCTTCCTTAGATGAAGGACTTCTAAATTTCCAGGCTTTAGTAATGTAAAGGCCTTCCCTCACCCAAGCCATTTGGTAGAGGTGAAGGGGCAGGGGCTCAAGATTTTTCCCACATGAACCTTTTTCCTCATGATGGGAGCCCTCTGTTATCTTTCCTTCTTCTGCTTATTTGGTTGAATAACATAGATTTTGATAAAACCTCTCCTACACTGGTGACTAGAGATCTCTGTAACTTCCCAATTTCTTTTGAATAAAGTCTCCTATTATACCTTATCCTCTGGTGGTCTATGGCTTTAATTATGTAACTTTATAGACAAGAATTCGGGTACTCTTTAAGTTCTGAGGTGCATTGGATGTAGCTGGGTACTTTTTAGGTTCTAATCCCCACTTCTGTCATTACAATTTCATTAGGGAAAGTTGTATATAATAAAGCTAAGTGTTTCCTATGGAGACTTCCAAAGTATAGTATCTATCAATAAATTAATCAAATACAGATTTTTTGTTGTTGTTGTTGTTTTGAGGTAGGATCTTGCTCTAGCCCAGGAACTCACAGTGATCCTCCAAACTTTGACCTCCCAATTGCTGCAATGAAAGACTTGTGTCACAGATTTGAAAGGAGGGTTACTATGTAACCCGGAGAATCTAGAATATATGGCCTTGATCTTCATGCTGTGGAAACAATTTGATATTTTGCATTTACATTCAAGGTTTGTATTTAGGTTTTCTTTACATTCATGGCCATTAGAAGGAAATCAATATTTCTTTTTAGTATAACTTTTTTAAAAATCAAAATTAAAAATGCATTTCATCAGCATATGTAGGCCAGCAGAGAAAATTAGGCCTAGCATGTACAAAGTCTTAAGGTTGATCCTCAGCACCAAAAGCAAATGAATTGTATGAATTTCTAAAAAAAAAATTTCTAAATTATTCTTAGTGTACTCTAATATTACCCTATTAACTATACAGAAATATTTACATTTCTCACATCTTGTTTAGGCTTCACAAAAGTCCTCTTGTGGATATGAGTACATTTCTAAATATATATATTTTAAATGACTTCAGCAAAATATGACCATGATTTAATTCATTTGTGGCCTCAAATTAACATTGTTTTTAATAAGGTCTCTTTTCTGTTTCACTGTGCTATTATTATAACAAGGTTGTCTTTCCCCTCCAGCAATGTGAAAACCATTATAGCAAAGTACACATAGTGTAGATAAAGTGCTAATCTTATCAGCAAGTATGCTCAGTTTTAGTACTGGGCCTGAGAGTCTTTTATTCATCTTAAACTACCTATGTAATTTTTGTATTTCCTTAAGTCCTACATCTAATATATCTTACCACTTTAAATAACATAACTACTCTGGCTTTCAAATTCTATCTCCACTATTTCATTTATGTTTATACATTTTAAAATGCATTTTAATTGAAACTCAGTTTTACATTGGTGATATTTTAGTGAAAAGTGTGGGGCCCACGTGATGATTTTAATAATAATTTTAATACATTTTATTTTTAGATCTAAACATATATTTTAAAGAAACATCTTCAATAGGCCAGAAAAATCTTTTCATATGTTCAATAATAAAACAAATATTTAAGCCGGATGTGGTGGTGTTGCTAGGCACATAGTTAACTTAGCCTGACAACAGCCATGATGGCCGGGGGGCCTGGGCCTAAACTTACTAGAATGAATTACTGAAATGAGGAACAAGGGCAGAAGCTGGCTAATCTTACCTAACAAGATGAGGGAGAGACCACATGTTTATCTTGAGGGATCGGTCCTGGAATTTATCTCACCCCACCACCAAGATATGAGAATGGGCCAGAATAGGTACCCCCAAGGACTGCTGAAAATTACTGTGTAACTTAGCTTCCTGTTAAAAGAAAAGAATATAAAAACCCCTAGAGCCCTATGCTCGGGGTCCATATTGAAACTCGCAAGGCTGGACAGATACTTGGATCCCAGCTAGCTGGTCGTTGTGTGACTTGCATTATCCTGTGTGTCCTCTGTCCTTCTGAGGAGTAGTCAACCTCCAACCCTAACAGTGTATGCCTTTAAACCCAGAACTTGGGAGGCAGATTTAGGAGGGTTGCTATGAGTTCAAGGTTACCCTGAGACTACATAGTAAATTCCAGGTTAGTCAGGGTTAGAGTGAGACAACTCCCACAAAAAACCAAAGGGGGGGAAATATTTAATTGGATATGTTTTAGAACACTAGAGGATGTGTGGTAATGCAAGCTTATTCTAACTCAACACAAAAGGCATGACTTAAATATCGATGCAGATTCTGACGTGTCTATGGAAAATATAATGTGATGACATGCACCCCCCTTTAATATATAGAATAGTGCCTAGAATTGAGATGAGGGACTCACACAACTAAACACCAGGTAGGTCAATGAGCCATGAGATGTGGATATGTTACAATAATGGGAGATGAAGAGAACACACTTGAAGGATGGGTAGGATTTTAGAGATGGACAGTCTCAGGATCTAGGAGGAGAGAATACTGTGCTGTATTGCATGGCTGATAAGGAACAATCTGTTGGAAGGGACTGATAAGCTTTAGGAATAGTAACTTCTTTAATATATATATAGTTTAAGAACACACAAGACACAACTAAACAGATGCATCTTTTTTTTTTTTCTTTGTAAAAGACATTTTGTTTAGCATTTTGTTTCACAATAGGGTAAGGCTGGAAAGATAATGTCAGAATGCTAGGCTTGGTCTTTCTAACAGAAGAATTTAAATGCTAAAATGCAAATGCGTAAACAAAGAGAAAGAGAGCCATATGCATAGGTTCAAGGATTGCATTTGTAATTACCAAGTGCTGTAACTTCTGGTATGGATGTTTATTCCTCAGAAACAGGAATACTGACATGGACAGGTTTTCATTAAAAAAAAAATAGTGGAGTGAAGTCACTAATTATGAGGGTGTATGGTGTTCACTAATATCATGACTTGATTTTGTGAGGTGTGGGAGACACAAGATTTTAAGTGGGGATAATAATTTGTTACACTATAGAGATCTTTTCTAGAAAGTCCTATTTGAATCTTTTACTAGAAAACTATGGCTATTGTGCAAATGAAGTTTGAAGAATGAGAAGTGACAATCTAAGGGGACCTAAAATGTTGAATCAAAGGGTGAGGGGTCAGGCAGCTCCAGAGAAACCCCTCTCCTTGAGTGGGAGGTGTCTAGCTAGAGCTACAAACTAGGGCCTAAAACTGAAGTGTCAGGTATGAACCAATCAGCTGTTTCTCTGACTCACCTGAGGGAAATTTAATCCCCAAGGACCCTGTCTTGGCCCTCTCTTTCCCACATAGCAGGCTAGCAGAAAGACCTCTGACTCTCCTGGCCTTAGGAAGGTAAAGCCTACCCCACCCCAGCTAATGGGTGGGGGAAGGCTGGAGTGAGGGAAGGCTCCAGATTCTTCCCACATGAACCTCTCCTTCTCATGATGGGAGCCCTATGTTATCTTTTCTTCTGCTGCTTGTTTAGCTGAACAGCATAAATTCTGTTAAATTCTCTGACATGTGTTTTCCCCATACTTGTGGCTGGAGAACTCTGTAACTCCCCATGTTTCCTTTAATAATAAAGTTTCCACTATACTTTACTATCTTGTTGTCTATGATTTTGATTCTTTAACTTTGTAGACAAGAACTCATGTACTCCTTAAACTTTGGGGTACATTGAAATTTTTGCTGAACGTTATCTAACTTCTAACCCCCAGCTCAGCTCACCCCTTTATAGAAGGGTGTGTGTGGTATTGAGAAAGGCTGAAGATAGTTTCACCTGAATTCATCAGAGGAGATTAGTCATTAAAAATTCAATTAAGACAGGAAAAATTGTTAATTTAGAATCAGGTTATCTTTATTTAATCTGAAATTTTATAACTATTCTTATTGTCTTTAGCTAAAGAATTTGTGTTTGGTTTTAGACATTTTAATTTTTTATTTAAAACAGCTTTGAGGAGAATATCTTCTTTGAGTAAAGTAAAAAGTCATAGGAGATGATATTATGTTCATCTCATTACAAGGACCATACTTTTTCACAGTAAGTAAAAACTGGTAACAAAAAATAGTCCGGCTCTTTAAAGAGTTGAACATAAATTTGAAAATCTCAGGAAAATCAAAAAGATAAAGTCTGGAGAAAAATAGGAGGGTGGGGTGATTAGGTCAGTGTTTATGGCATTTCTCACCCAGCAGATACATAAGAACAGTTTTAAAAATGTAAGTCAGAGCACCTGTTATTTTTGGAGAGAAAATTGATTGAAGAAAAGAGAAAATAAAACATGGTGGTCAGAGTGCCCAGACTCAGGGAAAACAAGCTATTTTTAACTTATTAAAGTGTAAAAAAAAGTAATAGTGAACAGAATGGTAGAAACAGAAAGGAAAGCTATAAAATGTAGTTTATCAATGGAGAAATGAGTTTCAATTAAACGGATGTGTGGGGTAAGCAGTGAAACACCACAGGTATAGGCTGTTCTTCATAAAAGTATTTTTGTCACTTGTGGAAACAGAGAACACCTTTGGAAACTTCTATATATCCATGAATTTTTCAATTACCACAGTAAGATTATGTCATAGTCAGCCACAAGCTCCTGGAATGAATCTCCAAATTGGGCACAGTTATGGTAGGAAAGGATTTATTGAAGCTACAGATCCAAGGGAAGTTCCATAGCAGTGAAAGAGGTTGGCCCTTTTTTACAGGTCAAAGCAGAGAGAGGAACCCCCCCCCCCACACACACACACAGGAAAGGATGTTTACTTCTAGCTCTACTGAGCCTCCTTACGTCTTTATTCAGAAGTGTATAAACTTTGCAGTTTTATAATTTTCTGAATTGTGTGGTAATATGGAAGATGAATAGAAGCTATGCTGAAAGATCTGTTAAAAATTATGGAGTTTTACACTGTGTGTGTGGTGGCTCACACCATTAATTCTATCACTGGGAAAGTACAGATAGGAGATCACCTTGAGTTTGAGGCCACCCTGCGAGTACATAGTGAATTCCAGGTCAGCCTGAGCTAGAACAAGACCTTATCTCAAAAAATGCCATATATATATATATATATATATATATATATATATATATATGTAGAGAGAGAGAGAGAGAGAGAGGGAGGGAGAGAGATATCTAAGTACCACTCAATTAATATATGGAGCCAGCATTAATCTTCGCCCTCAAAGGGAGAACAAACCCTTGTCCTTACATTTTATATCTTGAAAATTCCTTACTGTTAAATCTTTTTCTGATTTTGACATGATGGCTTTTGATAAAATTTCTCCTGTGAAAGAATGTAGGGAAAATTAGGAACTCCTGGGCTTTCACAGATGGTTGGCTGTAAGTTAGAGACATTTAAATTTTTAATTTATTTCCTTTGCACTGAATATATTGCCAGATTTTATATCTCTCAGGCAACATTTCTCTCTTCTCTCTGTCTCTCTTTCCCACTCCTTCCATTCACTCTGAGCCCGTCATATTCCACAGTATGTTCATATTAGAAAAGAAAAAAAAACACTGATAGAATTTCAAGACACAGCTGCTGAGACTCTCACCTTGAAGATTATAACAGAAATATAAAGCAAAATACAGCAAGGGAGACAGCTCAGTTTTTCAGGACTATTATTCTAGGTTCCCTGCATGAGTATAAAAATATTGATCATTTGCATATAGGAAGTAATCGATATCTGAAAATGTCATTTAGTTGAGTGATGAGATCACCTGGTAATATGAGTACATAAATTATGGAAAAAAACTGTTGAAAATGCACTTTTGCTAGTTTCATTGATTCAGTTCATTAAACATATATAATTCTCTTTGTCAATCATACAGAAATATGGTTTCATGTAGGTTGCACTTAAGAGTTTCCCAAAGATAAAGAAAGTCAAATTTAACGCTTATACTAGAAAATTATGGCTTTTCTGCAAATAAAGTTTGGAGAGTTTAAGGTACGATAAAGACAACGAGAAGTGACCATTTAATGAGACTGGAAAAGAGGAATCTTATGTTGACGGGACAGCTGGCTTACCAGAAGATTTATGACACTATTTTTCCAGTGAGTGAGTTAGAAATAACACGTTCTGTGATCTTGCATATGAGTGTGGTGTGTTGGTGAAATAACCTTGAGCTGGTCACTAGCTCTCTGTGTTAAGAGGACACCACATACAGCAGGTGACAGTGGACACAGAAATGGGAATGTATTGGACCCTCTTTCTACTGCTCCTGTAGCTGTGTTTAGTTTGTAACTTCCCCTCCCTTCCTTAGGAAAACAGACTTCGCAAACATACTGTTTCCATGAAGTTGTGTACAATGATCGTCGAATGATGAAATGCAATTAATCTTAACTGGCAAATTAAGGAAACATTAGTAAAGAAGGTAGTTGAGTGAGTGTTGAAAGAATGTTTATGACAACCTATGTGTAAGATTGGTTAATGTATTAGTGATAATTTTTAAGCATTGTTCGGCATAGTTTGGACACAAGTCCTTCGTTAGTTTTATAAATATTCTCTCCTAATCTGTGGCTTTAATTTCTTTGTCTCAACAGTTCATTTTGCAGGGCAGATGTTTTCATTTTAATTAAGTACAATGTACCACTAATTTAGTTTCTTGTATTGTGGGTTTGTTTATGAATGAGTTAGAGTTCAAAGAAAGTTTATCATGGGTTCTTTTGATATTTATGGACAGATTGTTACTTCAATCTAGAAAAGACTAATGGCACCCATCAAGGAAGATGGAGATTCACTGAGGAATACCACTGAGTTCTCCTTTGAGAAAAGCCAATTTGTATTTGGGATAAGAGTGGCCCAAGATAAATAGTTAACTAAAATGAAATCCCATTTTAAATTATATATAAAGCTGATATCTTGTTGATTTTTACTCATGTATAATTTTTTTTAAAATATTTTGTTTGTTCATTTTCAAGCAGAGAGATACAGAGAGAGAGAGAGAGAGAGAGAGAGAGAGAGAGAGAGAGAGAGAAAGAGCGCACCAGGGCCACCACCTTGTGGGTCTGGCTTATGTGGGTCCTGGGGAATTGAACCCAGGGCCTTAGGCACTGGAGGCAAGTGCCTTAACCACTGAGCCATCTCTCCAGCTTTTTTTTTAAAAATATTTTATTATAATTATTCTTTTTTTAATAAATTTATTCATTTTCAAACAGATATATATATATATATATATATATATAGAGAGAGAGAGAGAGAGAGAGAGAGAGAACACAGGGGTCACCACCTTGTGGGTCTGGCCCATGTGGGTCTTGGGGAACTGAGCCCAGGGCCTTAGGCACTGGAGGCAAGTGTCCCAACCGCTGAGCCATCTCTCCAGCCCTATAATTATTCTTTTGAGAAAATTCTCACAACTCATAGGAGAAGAGTAATGTTTTTCGCTTTTCAAATACACACACAAGTACCATTTTGTGCATCTGAAAAGGATAAATTTAAAATTTCTCCAAAAGTTTTCTGAAATGGTGATTATCTGTATAGCTGAAGCTGACCTTGAAAGATAAATCCATGTTCCTGCTTAAAATCTCCCAATTTTACATCTACTGAAGGATTTCTTTGGTCCACAATAATTTCTAATCCATATGCATGTAATAATTATGAGCAATTTGACAAATGCACTGAACTTGCTTTTATACAACCCTTCTTACATTTGTGCCTGGGTCACTCTGTAATGCTAGACAGAAACCAGATAACAAGGCAGATTCAGCAATATCAGTCTCAAAAGGCCACTCAAAATTACCCAGCAAGGTCACATTTGAGAATGAGATTTGTTCTCTCACTCATGATAACAACTATTTCCCATTTTTCTCTGTCTTAATCTTGCTGTTCCATCCATCCCTGTCTCCCTATTTTATCGGTCATTTTTATTTGATCACCTTGTTTCATCCAACAAATCAAATTGAAAGTATTAACAGCAAGTATTTGATAGTCTCATCATGAAATCGACAAATATAACAATCTCTATGGTCCCTTTATCACTATGTAAGCATGAATAATTGCCTTTTACCTGTTCTTAGAGTAATATTTATTGTCTCCTCCAAAATAATGGTCACTTGTTATATACCCTCTCAAATATTGTGACTATATTCCTCTCTGTAAGATAATTCTGACTAATAAATAAACAAGGGTCTGGAGAGATTGCTAAGCAGTTGAAGGCACTTGCTTGCAAAGCCTGGTGGACCAGGTTTGATTTGACTCACCAGTATCTAAGCAAAGATAGATGCCCAAAGCACTGTATTGTTCATTTATAGAGGCAAAAGGCCCTGGTTCACACATTCATTCATATTCTCTCCCTTCCTCTCTCTCTCCCTTTTTCTCCCTCCTTCTCTTTGCCTCGCTCTCTTTGAAAATAAATAAATTAAAAAAAATAAACATGTTTTGGCCCTTAGCATATGAAAAATGAATTTCTATTTTGACTTTGTAATGACAATACAACTGCCTCATTATTCTGTTGCTTCATGTAAATTGATGAACTAATGATATCAATTGTCAGGTGCCATTACTCTAAAGATATTAATTATCAGGTACTCAATATTCAACCTATTTCAGTTTGTGTTCAGTCTGTTATTCAAGAGAAAACATTTCAGCAACTTTCATGTTTTCAAAGCCAATAAAAAGCCTTCTGCCTGGACTGCACTCCAACCACGCTCCCCCACCCTCTTCCTTCCTTCCCTTGTTCTTCATGGGTTTCCTCATGTGCATGGCTGAATAGCTCTTTCATCAAGATCTGTTCTTTACTTAAGCACTGCCCTTTGCTGCTCGGCCATAGGCTTTCTGTCTGGATTCTCTGCTACATCATCTACTGATGTTATTTACATGATCTTCATGATATCCACTTACAGCAGGTGAAACCTGGCCTGCCTGAAGATCCAACGTATTCATCACTTACTTGAAATGCTTAATATCAAAACTAAATTCCAAACTTTTGACTTTAAGTCTCTAAATGCCACACTACTAATTCACAACATGCCTCTCTTCATGTTGTTCAAGCCATTGCAACTCAGCTTTTCACCTTGAATCATCACTGGACAGCGTAAAGCCTCCCTTCTGAAGACCCTATGAATCTGCCTAGCTCACTGCAAACGTCATTGTCCAATTTCTTACTGTCTTTCACCATGAGTGCTTTGAGAGTTCAGTTTGACTTTAATCCACTCATTTAGAAACTGTGGGCTACTGAAAGTATAAATTGGATCATACCACTTGAACACAAATGGGTAATTTAAAAATGTGAATTGGCATAGGTGTATTCATGATGAGTCAGAGAAAGCTGACCCAGATTGCTGTGTGTGTGTGTGTGTGTGTGTGTGTGTGTGTGTGTGTGTGTGTGTGTGTGTGTGTTGTGTGTGTGACATTGTTCATTGACTCCAGCAGATGTTGTCAGGAATGTGTGTTGGTTTGGCTTGCCAAATATAACAAATGAATACAAAAATATTTGTGTGTGTGCATGTGTAGGGGTGTGAGTGTTGGTATGAAATCTCCTGAGTTTTAAAGGTTAGCTCTCATTTAAAGAATATTCTCTGCTTTATACAAAACAAATCTCTATTTCAGTTTAGTCTGACTGGCTGCCAACACACTTTCTTCATAGTAAAAAATCTGGCTGTGCCTCCTTATCGCCGTAACTTTTCCTAATATTTTCCTATTATATATATATATATCTATATATATTCTTTTTCTAAGAGGAATTGACATTGTTTTCCTTGATGAAGTCAAATTTCCCCTCCCTGTAAGGGACTTCATTAACTGCAGTCAAGATACTAGTTTTTGCCATATTGCATCACTTCATTTGGATGGTACCCACAATCAGACTTCGTTGTTCTCTCTCATGGAACTGGAGAGGGCTGGAGAGATGGCTTAGTAGTTAAGGCCCTTGCCTTAAGTGCCTAAGGCTCCGGGTTCAATTCCCCAGGACCCACATAAACCAGACTCACAAGTTGGTGGCCCTGGTGTGCTCTCTCTCTCTCTCTCTCTCTCTCTCTCTCTCTCTCTCTCTCTCTGTATCTCGCTGCTTGAAAATGAATAAATAAAATATTTAAATTTGGGATCCAATCTGTATGACATGAATTGCTGTACTTCAAAAAAATTTAACTAACTATATTACTATTATACTATATTATCTTTGTCAAGCTTTAATTAACAATTCATATAAATGATAAATACCAAACAGATATTAATAAGTTTTCTACATTTCATAGTTTCATGACATAATCAGGAATAAAGGACTTTTGTATTAAAAGCTCTATAATAATTGCTATGCATATTATCTCCTATAAATTTTTCCTCAAGACAATAAGTTGAGCCATTGGCTTCATGTATTTGTGTTGAAGACTCATAATCCTCTGCTGGTTGCATTTTGGGACATGGAACCTTGCTCGATGATATGGTTCAGTGAAATACATGCTATCCGATATATAATAGCTTCCTGGTCTTATCATGCCTTTCAGGCCATGATGAAGCTCCCCCTCAATACTTTAAGCTGAAATAATCCCTTTCCTTCAATATGCTGCTTTTGGTTGGTTGGTTTGTCCCAGCAATGTATTGTTACAAAAATAGCGCTGTCACCTCCACTTTCAGATCTAAAGAGACCAACACTTAGCAAGACAATTCTGATGAAGTTTGTTTGAATTTGAAGCAAATATAATACAACAAATAAAGATGAGCTTTGGAATTACTAAAGTCTTGAGTTAAAAATCTTGTTCAATCAGATTTTAGGGGGAAAATGCAGCCACATTTTTCTTAATTTTAAGAAGGGAACAACTATTGATATGATTTTTTAAGACATAAAAAAAGATATAAAGGTAAATTGCTTGATACTTTGAAGTACCTAAAATGTGATTGCTTATCGATGTTTAGAGTTAGTTGGTTTTTGGGGGGAGGGGGGTGGCCCTACCTGCTCTTGACTCTCAGTCTATTTTCCTCAACCTCCTGACTTCAGTGATTAAAGGCTGACACCAAAATTCACAAAACTTAAGTGATTTTAGAGATATGATTTCATTTTTTTAGGATTCAAACTTAACTATTTTCAAGACCTTTGGAATTTCTCTTTAATAGGTGTCCTTATCCACCAGTTAAAGCCACCCACATCTTTTACAAATAATAGATTGATGTTTACATAATATTGTTTTCTGTTTCAGGTATGTGTCCATAGGTCTATTATCTGAGCACTATGTTTTGACTACCTAGGAATAGGCTTTGAATGTCCTTTGTACATTGACCAGATACAAGGAAATAAAGATTGTAAAAGTTATTGTGTTATGACTATTGCCATTGTTTTAAATAATATAAAATACTGCTTAATGTACAATGCATGCCTATGTATCAGTTATTGGTTAAATTAACCATGATTTTATATGAGATTTTTGGTGGCTGCTTATGGTACTGGTGGCTGAGGACTTTGCCTTGTGCATGTTAAGGATGTTATTAACCACTCAGTTATACCCACACCTCTTTACAGGAGCTTTCTGTATTCTAAAGGGAAAATGCTCAAATCAGTGTGCATAAAGTTGGTAAAATAAAACTAATGGCAAAATATATGTAAATATATGATCCATACCATGTCTGTTTCTAAAATATACACAAATAAGATTTTTCTGGAATATTTACTGGTGGGTTTCACACATAGTGACTAATTGGAAACAATATCACACCTATTATAGAAGAGAAAATTCAGGAAATTTATCTGAGAACAGACAACTGTTAAGCAGCAATACTTGAGTGCAAGAGAAATATATTTAAAATCCAAATGTCATTATTTCTCATTTAGTATATGAAATGAATCATGTTTTCTCCAGTGGTGCTATAAAATTTTGATATGCCATTGAAATTTTCCCTTAAAACAAAGAATTATTATTAAGAGTAACATAGCAATGAAATACAGCATTCATATTTTAAAATCATGAGGTCTTCATTTCTATATTGTTTGGTAGCAATAAAATTTGTATTAAAACCAACTGATACAATCAATGAGAAAATAATTTTAAACTATTACCTAAAATCTGATCCAATTCTCTTCCCATTTTCTGGTTCTCCTGGATCTGGACATAAATTAGAAGCTGTTTTAATACCACCTTCATTTACTGTAACATGAAAAATGAAACAGAAAAGAAGAAAATATATATGGTTAGAAAATCAAGGATGAAGTTAATTTCAAAATGTACATCAATACATTGTATTATGTTGAAATCAATAATATATGACTATAAATGTGAAAATATAATTATATAAAAGAGTAAAGAAAATAGAAGCATTTTTGTGTTTATAGAAAAATCATAAATTACAGTTCATTTCTATAGCCCAATATATGTACTATTCTGTATGGCAACACATTTTTCTATGGACTGTTGATTTATTTTTATTTTGACAGTTTATTTTTAATTACAATCATATTGTAAATATCCAGGGTATCTACTGTAGTCTTCATTTAATGTTCATTTGTGAAGAGGCCACCACCAGTCATAAAAATAGCATTTTAATATTGTAAGAGAAAACTAAAATCCATGAAATATCTCAAGCTATTAACAAATTTACATTTAGTGTGTAACAAAACAGTTTAGTGTCAACATTAACGTAAAACTTGGTCACATATAGTATGTCACTGTGTTAGAATAAAATGCAGGAAACCAAAATGATGGCTTTTACCTCAAGCAATTTCTGTTACTGACATTTACTTAGCTATTGTTTACATTTTTATCAGATTTTTTTCAGAGAACACAGTTAATGATTAATTTGTTTTTTTTTCAGTGAAGTGAACAAGATCATATTAAGTAGCATAATGCACCATATACATACATATACGGGGAGAATATTGATATAGTTTGTGCATACATATGTATATTAACATCTCTATATATGTATGTATTTATTCTTATTGAGACAAGGTGTCACTTACTATAAAAGCCAAGCTAGTCTCAAGCTCATAATGCTCACTTGTGAGATATCAGAGTAATCATAATTTCAATCTTATATTGGAAGTGAGAATCACTCTGCCCTTTTGCCCTTATAAACTCATCTGCTCCTTTTAGGAACATTTGTAAGTAGAATCCAGATGAAGAAACCATGCCTTGTGATGATTCTTGTCCAGCACTGTGGATGGAATCATCTGTAAAAGTTTCTTAAGAGAATTCAAGGTTCCTGATTTTGCAATTGCCTAAGTTAGATTTTAGTGTATAATGTTGACTGTTAAAAGTAAATAAATCTTGAGTGGCTGGAGAGATGAGATGTGTCAGACATTAAGTGCTCTGCCAACCCAAGTTTGAGGGTCTGGAGGGCCTGAGAATGCCCCCGTTTAAACATGGAGAACTCAAGTAAACAACTGGGCTTGGACCTGCATGTCTGTAACCCTCGGCCTGTGTGGAACACAAAGTCACTGCTCTTTCAAACAGCAAGCAAGAAAATCAGTAAAGGAGAATTATGCAGTTGAGTGATCCCTGGTGTTTTCCTCCATCTGTCATATGAGCTTATGGGTGTGCATACACCGCTTGCTACAGCTCACACACAACCTAACACAAACCCTACCTCCTAAAAAAAAGTAAAAGTAGAAAACCTCTTGAGATGATTTTTAAAGTAAAGCCTAAAAATGAAAGTTATTGGAATTGTGACTGAGGTGAAGTAATATTTTCCGTGTTCAAACATTCCTTCCATGAGGACAATAGAGACTCAGGAGTTCCAAAAAGTTGAATCTTTTAAGGTCACAAGACCCCTTCCACAAGCTTATTGAAGTAGCAAAAAAAGTGGTGTTCAGATTGAGCAGCTAAGATGACCCTAAATTCTGCAATGTGCTCCAGAGATATTACCCTGGGGGAGGAGGGGTCATCAATCCTGAGCTGGGCTTTTGGGGGATACTGCAGCATTTGAGGCATAAGCCACTCCTCACTCTGTAAGTGACCCCAGACACTTATATCATTTGACTAAATTTGGATTTTAGTACAATTTTATTTTGGTCTCTTATTTGTGCTCTATTGGGGGTGAGTAGACATATGCTTACATATCTCCAGGGGTAAAACAAGATCAAACAGGGGCTCATTGTGTTCCAAATGGTCACTGTGTTCATTCTAATTCATCATATAGGAAGACTACTCTAATAAAGAATTCAACGTTAATGTAGAGGTATTGCTTTCTCAAGTATATACAAAATTTTCACCCTTTATTTATTTATTTATTTATTTATTTATTTATTTATCTATTTATTTTGGTTTTTCAAGGTAGGGTCTCACTCTAGCCCAGGCTGACCTGGAATTCACTGTATAGTCTCAGGGTGGCCTTGAATTCATGGTGATCCTCCTACCTCTGCCTCCCGAGTGCTGGGATTAAAGGCGTGTACCACCATGCCCGACTCTTCACCCATTCTTATAATTCTATTTTTTCATAAATATCACCAAAAACATATACCTTGCCAACTCTATTATCCACACATTGATTCCAAATATGTGATTTCTTTTTTGGCTTTCCTTGTTCCATTAAATTGCTACTTAATTCTCTTCACCTTTCTTTAACCTTTCTCATGTGAACTGTTATTTTTTATCCCATACTCTTAAATTGGATGATTTCACGTTAGTTGACTGTTCAAAAACACTGACCCAGCACTCTCTACATTTTGTATTTCCTTAATTGCTTGAAAAACTACCTTGTTGCTAATGAGTTCTAATATCTGGTTTGCCATTTTCCCCAAACTCTTTCCTTGGAAAAGTTGCCATTGTGACATGTTCTACTTTCAACCTATCGTGAATGCCTATAAGAAACTAAATTTCCTAAAACACAGTTTTCACTGTTGCTAAAATCTCCAATATGTTTAGATTTTTCATGAAGTTATTTGTTTTTCTTAATAGCCATCCATCATGATGTACTTGCTATTCAAATCCGACTTCCACCTCTCCATACTGTGGGTGGTCATACACACCCCCTTTCATGGATTTTCTTTCACTTTTTCCTGGTCTCCTTTCCCTTCAGTTATTCAAACTCTAACTAGTATCCTAACACAGTTTAAATTTCACTTCTTCTAAAAGAGAAACACTCATTTTATCTTGTTCTAATTCTTATTATATAACTGTTATATTTTTATTTATGAAATTATTTGTTTAATTAAAAATCATTAATCATGTTATAAATGTTAATGTATAATGTTAATTTGCAATGTAATACTGCTATAATGTTAATGATAGGTTAATAATTTTACATATAATTGGTGAATTACAACAAAAGATAACATACATGAAAAGCCATAGGAATACCTTATAAATATTTTATTATACCCATTAAATATAGAGAGGGGATAATAACCTCTCTCTATATTACAGTTGTATGATTATCAATGTTTTAAATGAATTGAAAGTTTTATTGATAGGTAATCTCTTTCTATTATTTGAAATAATTTTAATACTATTGAGAAATATAACTAAAATGTGATGTTTTAGTATCAGAAAGAGATGAGAAAACAAGGTTTATCTATTTATGGAAAAATCTATAGCAAATAAGTCATATGAAATAATGACACTATGAATAGAGAAAATGAGAATAGAAACATTTCTTGAGGAGCCACATTTAGAATTCTATTTTATGATTTTCCAAGTGCCTATATAAGTTGGTAAGTCATAAGTTCAATATTTAAAAACATGTACAAATTTTTCCTTTCTGGGCTGGAGAGATGGCTCAGTGGTTAAGGCACTTGCCTCCAGTGCCTAAGGTCCCGGGTTCATTTCCCCAGACCCATGCTCTCTCTCTCTTTCTCTTTCTCTCTCTGCTTGAAAATGAATAAATAAAATATTTAAAAATTTTTCCTTTCTTGTAAAAGTGACACATTTGGAGGTAGTGTTGGAAAGCCTACTGTTTTGGACAAGAAAGGATTTACCAATTTGGAATTTATGCATTAAAGTCGAAAAAATGAATTATTCATAAAAAATCCAAATTCTTAACATATAAAGTTTCTAGAATCTCTTAAATTATGTTTTTTAACTATTATTTCTATTTATCTTCAAGGAGGGAGAGAGAGAGAGAGAGAGAGAGAGAGAGAGAGAGAGAGAGAGAGAGAGAGAGAGAGAGAGAGAGAGAGAGAGAGAGAGAGAGAGACTGAGCATATGAAGGCCTCTTGTGGCTAAAACGAACTCTAGATGCACTCAGAGTTTTTGCCTCTGGCATTATATGGGTCATGGGACTCGAACCCAAGCTGTCAGGATTTGCAAGCAAGTGCCTTAACTTCTGATTTATCTCTCCAGTACGCTAAAATATATTTGACATTCTCAGTTAAACTATAGAGATGTCAAAGTGGGGAGATGGGATTTGGCAAATGTGTTTGCCATGTCTGTCACACCAACGTTTATTTCTGCCCATACATGTCATAGGAAAAATAATTTTCCCAAGCAATATAAGATTCAATTCTTATATTTATTTGAAAGATGTGTGTCTAATAAAATAATACTTTAAAATTATTTGGCAATGAAACCAATAAAAGAAACCTGAATATATAATTGAGAATAGATACATGAAAATATTTTAAAAATTGCTGTAAACTAACCAGGACATAATGTATCTTTAAAACTACCAGGTTGGTACTTGCAAAATAAATTATAGTATGATAAAATTTAAGTAATGTTGTCTTCTTATTTTGCATCCATGAATATATGCCATAAATATTTGATTTTGATTCCACTTGAGTTAGGTACATTCAAAAAAGTAAATAGTACTTTAAATGAATTACAGTGAATAGCTACAAAATGTGTTTCAAAAACATTATGTACATTTTTCAACAATTTTTGCTTTTGCTAAGTTTTGTCTCCTTCAAAGAAAATAATTCTGTTTTTGTTTTTCTGTGACCAAATCATGTCTAAATTCCATTTTTGTTTACAATTATATTCCAAGATGATAACATATATATTCCACCAAGGCAGTATACCAATATGAATAGAGAATTACATAAATTATATGGAGTATAGCTCATTATAAACCATATTTCTCAGACTGTCTGGAAACATAAAACATGTCATATATAAAATGACATATGTGGAGACAAAATAAGAAAACAGTGAAACAGTATTATAAAACTTTTTCCTCTATTCTTCTTTATTAAATGTATTGGCTAGCCAAAATATTAGAAAAAGTGGTAGCAAACATTCATATTTCATTCTGAAATGTTTAACTTTCATTTCATGTTGACAATCTGAAATCTGATATGTCTAATTCATCATATCTGGTAATTTGCTTTGTCCAATAAAAATGTACCAAACAATTTGTTCATAAAATACATTGTACATTGTACAAGTTTCTCAAATATGAACAGTAACAATTTTAAAATATATTTTCACCCCAAATATGTGAAGAACCCTAAATATTAACAGAAATATTTTAAAACATGTAACTTTAACTCTAAATATGTGAAGAAGTATTATTTACACAGTTTTACAACATGAAAGTAAACTATTTTTCAGAGTTCAACTTCATTAGTTTCCTATTCTTTGATGGAGTCAGCTCAGTATTCTTTAATCAAACTTGCAAAATGTAAAAAATTCCATTAAAATTTGAAAGCACATATTATTTGATGACATAGTGGGCTTAGTTTTCCCCCACTAATTCACATTATTCAATTTGTGTAATTTAATGTTTATAAATATAAACATTACATTTTAATTATAAAGTATCATAAATATTTATATATAAAAAGTTTAATATATAAACTTTATTATAATGTTTATAAACTTTATTATAAAGTTTATAAATTCAACTTGTGTAATTTAATGTTTTTGAATATAAGTTAAAAGAAAGGGAATAAAATCTTTTTGGTAGAGTTTCTGAAAAATAATTAGTTGTAAGCATTTACTTAAATTATTTGAAAATAAGTAAAATTTAAAGTGCACTATTGTTGAAGAATAAGCGATAGTACTATAGGTAATTGATAAAAACTACTTCTACATTTGATCATAATTTGTTAGAAGTCACATAGTGCTTCTTAACTGACATCTTTGTTTCTGTGCATTATAGTAAAATATGAAAATTTTACCAATTGCTATTAGTATGTTTTACAAACATACTCCGATTTAACTAATATTCCATACTTGTTTATAGTAACATAGGTGAATGCTCTCATTCAGTAATTTTTCGCTTGATAGCAATCATTAGACAATCTATAAAACTCTGAATTTGTGTA
>PVHP010003873.1:53622-75411 GCA_004024765.1 Zapus hudsonius | reverse complement strand
GCTTTTTAAAAATAATTGCTAGAGCATTTAAATGTGTTCTGCCTTTGAAATACTGCCTCCAACCAATGTCTTTGGTCTGTTGCACGTGAGACATTTTTCAGTAAAAGAAAAAATATATTTGTGAAAATAATTAAAATACTAGATAATAAAGATGACACAATATACTTATGAGAAAAAATTATAAGTGAAAAATTTATTTTTGTTATAAAATAAGTAGTTAAACTTTTGTTATAGAATAAGTAGTTAAACTATTAAGGAATAATTTTTAGATATTCTAAAAGCTTATGTGTTTTCATTTCAAAATGGAAAAAAACATTGGAAGAGTAAACTTGAAATAATAACCAAAACGTTATTAGTATGTAGGATTTTGAGTAGCATAACTAGGAAGAAAGGACAGTGGAATCATATACTGAACATTGACTTAATATGAGAAGGTCATGATGATTTTTAAGAAACATGACTGAGAAAGAAAAAGAACAAGACATAATCCCCAAATTATTTTTTTTATTTTCTTGGGTGATCTTAAATTTATGTTAAAGATAGTTGTGATTTTTTTTCCCACTTAAAGAATATATGAAATTAGGTGATTCAAGAGAAGTAACCACTATAGTGGCTAAGCTCTTGTCATACACTGTACTTTTCATGTTGTGGAATTTTCTGTTTATCTCCTTTGAAAATAGTGAACTGTGGCCTGGGAGATGTCTGTGATCTATTTATTATTTATCACCATGATTCTAAACCTGCCATGTCGTGTGCCTTCTTGTTTGCATTACAGGTCTCACGAGTTACGATCTAAGATTCTTTCACTGCAATTACTTCTGTCCATTCTGCAAAATGCAGGACCTGTTTTCAGAACAAATGAGATGTTTATTAATGCTATTAAGCAGTATCTGTGTGTTGCACTTTCAAAAAATGGAGTCTCATCTGTTCCCGAAGTTTTTGAGCTTTCTCTTTCCATCTTTCTTACTTTGTTGTCAAACTTCAAGACACATTTGAAGATGCAAATTGAGGTATGTTCTGTATTTAGACAATAAAGTTTAACATTACTATTCATTTGCTTCTTGCTCAGCTAACCACACATGAACGATTTCTAAAATGTGAAGCTATATTTGTGCTGTCATGTCCTTGTTGTTGTCATTTGTACTTTCACCTGCTTTGTGCCTCGGAAGTACCAGGCACTGGGTAAGCATAGTGAATGCTTGTTAAATAAATGGCTCTAATGGTCTTGAATTAATTAATTAGATTTTCACAATAGCTTTGCCATATTTTGTATTCTATATAATAAATTTGGCTATTTAAAGTGAAAGTTCTAAATACATGAACCTTCATGGTTTTAAAATCATTTAAGTGTTAGGCCTTTAAAGTCACCATTGAGGATTATTGTACTTTTTAAAATTATGTTGGAGCACTTGAAAAAATTAATTTTGCCTTGCATTTTTTTCTGTTTTTCTTTTCTTCCTTTCTCCTTCCTTCCTCCCTCTCTCTTTCTTCTTTCTTTCTCTTTTCTTTGTCTGTCTGTCTATCTTTTTTCTCTCCCCTCCTCTCTCCTCCCCTTCCCTTCCCTCCCCTTTCTTTTCTTTTGTAGGGTCTTTAGCCCAGACTGACCTGGAATTCAGTTGTAGTCTCAGGGTGACAATATCCTACATCTGCTATGATTAAAGTGCTATGATTAAAGGCATGCACCACCACACCTGGCTGTAATGCCTATATTTTGTCAAGATCTAGAAACTTACCATATATCTGAAAATTTAAGGCATTTAACGAATAGTTGCTGTTGTAGTCAGCCACATGCCGCTGGATGAATTTCCAACCAGGCACAGTTTTGGGAGGAAAATATTTATTACAGTAACAGATCCAAGTAGAGAGGGGGGGGAGGAAGGGGGAGAGGAGAGAGGAGAAAAAGAGGAGAGGAGAGACCCAGCACCTCCAAAGCAAACAAACACTCTCTTAACTAGCAACCAGCAACTGGAATTTCACACCCTCCTTAGAAATACCTTGGCCCTGGAGCCTTTTACCCTAGGCCAAGGTGACACCTCCTCCAGCCAGACAGCTGAAAAAAAAAAAACTATTAACTCTTGAATCTATTGGGGGACATCCATTCAAACTACCACAGTTGCTAATTTTAGATAGATTTCCACCCTCCCATTACCCTTAGGAGCTAAAAATATAACAGATTTAAAGAAAACTTGTAGGACTCTTCTATAATAAACCAGAACCTTTTCATTTGATGATGAGGCAGTCTCATTGGCATTGGAAAATTCTAGAGGATTTTGTGTCAATTCCTCAATATATTTGAATACTGAGATTCTAATGTAAACTGTTAAGTAGGCAATATAAATTCTTATGGAACTATTTATCTTGAAAACAAGTAAAGTTTTGGTTACTATTTTTCTATAAAGATGAATTTGAAAGGAAGTGCTCAAGAAATTTCCTGTTGCCTCATAAATGGGTAGGTTCTCATTTTACTCTCCATTATCTTTCAAAGGGGAAATATGAAGATAAATTATTTAAATGAAGATGTTTTTGATAAAATTAAACATATTCAAATTCAAAATGAGTTGTGTTCCAGTTAGAGAAAACCAAAATGAAAACTAAATTAACATCATTGTTACATGAAAATTGTTTTTATGAGACTGTGAAGTTTCTGTGATATGTGCAACTTCCAGAGAACACCTTTTATATGAAGACAGTGCTTATGATACAGCTGTTTTCCCACATATATGTTCTAAATGTTCAGGAAATTAAAAGTTTGCTTTTTTTTGAGCCCTTGTTCTTAAGTATGGTATATCATAATGATAGTATTTGCTTATTAGTACAATTTGATAAGCCTAGTTAGTTTTCCCCTACATCTCGCCAAGTTAATATTATTTATTTTTATGTTTTTAAGTTTAGAAAGATTTTACTAGTTTAAAAGAAGGAAAGCAGAGAGATTATAAAGAGCTCTTATCCATGAGAAGGCAGGAGTCAGGTAAAGCCCCATCTTTTTTTAAATTTAATTAAAACTGAATGATTTTAGGGCTGGGGAGATGGCTCAGTGGTTAAAGGTACTTGCTTACAGCCCAGGTTCAATTCCCTAGCCAGATACACACAATGTGGTGCATGAGTTTGGAGCTCATTTGCAGTGGCAGGAAGCCCTGGCATGCCCATACTCTTTTTTTTTCCTGTCTCTCTCTCAAATAAATGAAATATTTTTTAAAAGCAAATAATTTTAGGGCTATAGAGAGAACTCAGCAGTTTAAGGTACTTGCTTGCAAATCCTGACAGCCCACGTTCATTTCCCCAATATCAACATAAAGCCAGATGCACAAAGTGGCACATATGTCTAGAGTTTGTTTGCAGTGGCAGGAGACCCTGCCGTGCTCATACTCGTTCTCTCTCCCTGTCTCTCTTAAGTAAATGAAAATATATTTAAAACAAAAACATTTTTAGAGAAACCCAGCAATTTTATTTCCCTCTTTGTCACCTCTGTGACTTTTTTTGTAGCATTCTAAGGTAATGTGATAGTATTTAGGAACTGTGTTCATACAGCCACAAATATTTAGTCTACTTATGTACCATTAAGTGTAGATACAGTGTTTAGTAAAAAGGACATAGTTCTTATCTGTACAGTCTATAGAAAATATAGGAAGCTAGCTCAGTCGGTATAGTGCTCGCATGCATGAGAATTCTAGTTCAATCTCCGGTACCCACATGAATACCAGGCACGGTGGTATGTGCCTATAATGCCAGTGCTATAGAGGTAGGGAAGGACACATCACTGGAGCTTGCTGGGCAGTTAATCTAGCCTAATTGATTAGCTCCAGGCCAATGAGAGAAACTGTCTCAAAAAAGATAGACAGTGTACCTGAGAGTAACACCCAAGGTTGTCCTCTGACCTCTGCACTCATGCATACACACATATGAACATGCATACACATACTCAAGAAAAAGGAAAATATATTAAACAAATAAATAGAAATGTTTTGAGTTCTGTGACAGAACATTTTAGTAATAAATAGCTAATCCTTGTGGGAGAAAGGTGTTAGTATTATAAATGTGGTAGTTTGTTGACTCACAATGCATGTTTCATAAATGCTAGTTTTTTTGTTTGTTTTTAAGCTCTTTCTTCTTAGTTCACAGTCACTTTCCCAAATATTTGGAACTTGAAAATTATTAGTTGTTAAATTGAAACTTGCCTCAATAGGTTAGCTCCTTTGTGTTTAATAGTATTTGGTATAAAGGATAGTTTTCAGGCAATAATGATTTTCACTTTTGTAATTAAAAATCTATGACAGTATAGAAGAATTAGATTTTTTTTTTTTTAGAAAAATAGTACATTTAAATCCAGGAGCATTTAGAGCTGCCCAGCACTAGAATATCTAAAAATTCCAACTAATGAATAGAATTTAAGTTATACTCTTTAAGGAAGTAAAAAATATAAAACATGAGTTGCATTTGTTTTTTAAATATTTCCAAGAAATTATCACTCGGACTTTGGGGCATTGCCCCACAGACTTGAACCGACTGGTGAATTTATGACCTCATAGTGATTATCAGGATCCCCAAAACACGTGCACTATAATGAGCCCCACCACATTTTGACATGGAGGATGGAGGAGGACAAAAGGAAGGAAATACCAAAACAGAGGAAATTCTACTTGCAAAGATGAGGGTCCTCAGTAGAATGGGGGTGAGGGAGTGGGGACAAAAGAGGGTAATGGGGCGAGAATATGATCGAATTAGAATATGTTCATGTATTAAAGTTCTTGATAAAAATGTAAAAACATATCACTTAAGAAACACCATATCTTTCCATATTTCATTTGTAGCATTTGTGTGATGCAAAAACACAGTGTAAAATACAGAGGGCATGCCTAAATCACCCATAGAATTTACTTTTGTCGTTAGAGTTCAAGAGAAACTCAAGTAATTGGAACGGAACTCTAAAGGAGTTTAGCTCCTTCCCATTTATCTGCTCTATAGCTTGGATATTTGTAAATTGTGAATTCCAGGGAGCATTTTAAACATGAGTTTCCTCCTAATCACAGGTATTCTTTAAAGAAATTTTCCTGTACATTTTGGAAACTTCTACAAGCTCATTTGATCACAAGTGGATGGTTATTCAGACATTGACAAGGATATGTGCAGGTATTTGAAATTAATCTTTATTATTTCTTCTAATAATGACACGTATTCATATTTTACATGCATGTTGCTAAAATTATTGTGCTATTACAGATGCTCAGAGTGTAGTGGATATTTATGTAAATTATGACTGTGACTTAAATGCAGCAAATATATTTGAAAGACTAGTAAATGATCTATCAAAAATTGCTCAAGGAAGAGGCAGTCAAGAACTAGGAATGAGTAATGTTCAGGTAAGATCTTTAAAAATGTTTTCAAATTAGAATTTTGCCAAGGAAGAGGCATGCATTTTTCCTTAAAAGATCTTTTTTTATTCTATTTATGAATTATTTTATAGGAATTGAGCCTGAGGAAAAAAGGTTTAGAATGTTTAGTGTCGATTTTGAAGTGTATGGTGGAATGGAGTAAGGATCAGTATGTGAATCCGAACTCTCAAACAACTCTTGGTAAGATGGCATTTTGAATTCTAATTCTTTATTATTTTAAATAAATTGTATTTTGGAAGATAGTTTTAGATGCCATTAAACTAGTTTTAAAAAAGTATTTATTTATTTGAGAGAGAGAATGTGTGAGAGAGAGAAAGAGGTGGGCACAGAGAGAGAATGGGCAGGCCAAGCCCTCAAGCCACTGCAAACAAACTCCAGACACATGTGCCACCTTGTACATCTGGCTTTACCTGGGCACTGGGGAATCAAACTAGGATCCTTCTGCTTTGTAGGCAAACACCTTAACCACTAAGCCATTTCTCCAGCCATAAACTAGTTTTTTGACATACTTATGTACACAACTGATAAAAAACATTCTTTATGATTCAGGTAACTAGCTTTAAAACTTACTTCCAATTTACAGTTATTTTACAGTTCGGTAATCCTAGCAAATATGATTTTTAAAAGGCTGAGCTGTTTGTTGACATTTAGCATTACTAATAGAAAACTTCAAGGCTTTAGTGCTACACTAGGTTTACCTCAGTCACAAGCCTATAAGGAAAGCTATTTCTTGTAAGGCATGATCTAAGAGCTAACCTTAACAGATTCGAGCATTGCATTTGCAAAAGGAGCTGATATAATAATACAATGTTGTACTTATACAAATCATACTGTTTTAATATCAAAGTATTTATGATAGCACTTAAAACTTTATTTGTATTAAATGTCTTAGCAACATTGAAATACCTCACCTGTTCAAGAATTTGTTTTCCTTTCCTCATTTTTTGTCTTTGACAGAACACAGTAATGCCCCTCCTCCCCTTCTGTGATTTTGTTTCACAGTTTCAGCTACCTCTATTCCAATCATGTTCTAAAAATACTAAGTGGAAAATTCCAGAAGTAAACAATTCATAAAATTTAAATTGTCCATCAGTTTGAATAGTATAATAGAATCTGACACTGCCCAATACCATCTCATCTGAGACATGAATTAATCATTCCATTGTCTGGCATATCCACACTGTATGTGCTGTTCACCACTTAGTCACTTAGTTGGTTACCAGATCAACTATGATAGTATTAGCGTTTTGGATCAAGTAGCTCTTATTTTCCTTAATAATGTCTCTGAAGCACAGGAGTTCTGATACTTGAAATAGGGATATATCAAAGGCAATCTATGAAGTGTTTGTTTTAAGTAAAAAGGTGAAAGTTGTTGGCTTAGTAAAGAAAGTGTCATGTGCTGAGATTGCTAATAATATAGTAGAATATTTTGAAAGAGATGTCTTAATTATATTTTATTAATATTGCTAATCTCTATCAATCTACCTTATTTGTTAGTAGACATGTATGTATAGGTACAAATATATAATTTAGGCATCAACTGAGGATCTTGGAATATACCCCTGTACAGATAAAGAGAGGACTACTGTAATATACTATATCTTCTTATAGGTCAGGAAAAACCCTCAGAGCAAGAGATAAGTGAAACCAAACACCCTGAGACCATAAACAGATATGGAAGTTTAAACTCCTTGGAATCAACATCATCATCAGGAATTGGTAGCTACAGTACACAGATGTCTGGCACTGATAATCCAGAACAATTTGAGGTCCTAAAGCAACAGAAAGAAATAATAGAACAAGGGATTGATTTGTAAGTGTTGAATTTTGAAGAGAAATGTTAGTGAGTATCCTGCTGTCAGAAATGTTTCATCTCTGTTCTAGGTTTCCATCATCTTTTCATTGTTTTTTATTCATTTCTTAGTACCTCATTCAATGTGTAACATGACTCTGTTTTATATTCCCTTGATTTAATTTTGGTGGGTCATACATATCTAGAATTTACCCATTTCTTCTGGAGTTTCCAGTTTTGGGGGAGAAAAAGAAGGGTGAAAAGGTCAATTATTAGGCCTTACTTGAGAAATTCATCCTGCATTATCATTTTGTTTGTGGGGTGAGGCTGTTGGAAGTCAGGTACTCCACTAAAGCTTCAGAGTTTTCAGTCCTACCAGCAGGGAACCTGGTGGTAGATAGATGTCTCTAGAAGTTGATGCACTCTGAGCTCTGGCTGTCATTTTTCAGATGCCACAATTTTCCTTAGTTAATGGGTTTGGCTCCTTACCATCAAGGCTGTGGCTGCTGTCCACCATACCTTTCACTATCTAAGCTGAGCCTCTTGCCACTTGAAATTTTTGATGTATTGTTATTTACCCTTCTCCGTAACTATTTCCTGTGGTTATATCAGCCTGAAGGTGTGGCAGGTTGAATAGAAGCTTCTGACTTAGGATCATTCTTTTTTATCAGGTCCCCAGAGTTAGGTCAGTCTTAAACAAATGGTTCTCTCTCAGAATGGCGTCTGAGTCACAAAGAGTGACAAAATAGACCTCCTCTCCAAAGCTGTCCTTTCACACTGTAGGAGTCAATGTTTTGCCAAAACCTAGCTGTATTTTGAGGCTTGTGAGAACTATAGTTTGTCCTATGGCTAGGACTTCTGGTCTCTTTTCATCAGGACCACCTTCTGGTTTTCTTCCCCCCCCCCCCAACCAGGAGTAGCAACTGAAGCCACATGTGACTTCTTCTTTTTGAAGTCACCCTTCTGTTTCTCAGTCCTTTTCAGCTTTCCTGTCATCACCTTTGTGATTTCTGATGCCCCTCCAATCTTTGTGCCTTTAGAATAAATAGTCGGCTGCTGCTTATCCACCATATTACCCTGGAAGCCAAAACACCATTCATTCTAATTGTTCAGTTTATATTTTCCCATGTTCCAGTCTATCTGTTATAGGTATTATACAAGGTTCATCCCTGGGAAAACTAAGTGAGTGAGCCCTTTTTTCTGAAAGGCTTCCTATCTGGTATGTATAAGCAGTTACGTGTATTGAATTTCAGCATATACAAAGGTGGTAGTTTCCCAAGCACTGTGAAGGTATTATACTTAATAAGGGCAAAATAATGTTTTAAAATAATAATATGTAAGGCCTAGAACAAAGTTTTGTCCAAAGTACTACCATGGGATTGGCAACTATTTGAAGTATTTGAGGAATGAGAGAAAGTAGTCATAGGATTTCTAAGTAGTCTTCCTAGTTTGTAGTCCCTCTTTCAGCCACTGGATGTGTTCGCAATTTTGTATTGCCATTAATAAATATATTTACATGGAGCTTTGTTCCCAGTATGTTTTTCCAAGACTGTTTGTTTAATAATGCTACTCTATCGATATCCCTCCTGTCTTTCTGGCCATTTTATTTCTTCTTGTGAGCATATTTCTCCTTTATTAATATTAGCATCTACAGGGTTGTGTTCCTTGGCCCTTTTCTTTCTTTGTGTATTTTCTTTCTTTTCAAATATTTCTATTTATTTATTTTCACACAGAGAGAGATAGAAGAGAAAAAGAGAGAGAGAATGGGTGCATTAGGGCCTTCAGCCACTGCTAACAAACTCCAGATGCATGTGCCACTGTGCATCTAGCTCTTTAAAATTAATATCTTTATTATGAATAAGTATATACATGTATGAGCAAATCTTGTGAAGGTGTCTCTTTTTCCCTCCTCTCTATCTTCTACCCACAGGGGTCATTCCTTGGTGTGTATACTTTGTGTGTTTTCTTAAATGTTCATTTTTCCTTTTTCTTTGACTGGCACTATTATTGTATGCTAATTCTCCCTATTCCAAAGTGTTGTTATCTCTAGTAGATCCAGATTCATCCCTGTAGTGGTCTGTTGGGATTTCTTGGATACTTCATAATTTCTCACCCTTAGCATGTTCATAACAAAATTTTTTTATTGTCCATAATGAGTTACATTGTTTAGTGGGCCAACAATGAGTTGTTATCCCCAATTCCTCATTGCCCCCCCCTTCCCATCCCCAATCAGCTGGATATCCTCCTCCGTGGGCCGTCTGGATCAGTCTTTGTGGTAGGGGACCATGGATAGCCTAGTATTCAGCCGGGTTCTCCTGACCCAAGTGTGTTGTCACTGAGGGGTGCCATGCCTCTGATAATCTCCCCCACCATGGCTCTCACAATCTTTCTGCCTCCTCTTCCACTCAGTTCCCTGAGTCGTGGTGGGTGAGTAATAAGGCTGCTTTAATGTTGTGAGTTTAGGGGTCTTTGTGACTATCCTTTCTTCATTTCGCTTTCTGTGGGTTCCTATGTTAAATTGGATTTCTAATGAGAAGTCTGAGGTAAGTCTGATGGATTTTCCTTTATAAGTTACGGTTTGCTTTTCTCTAGCAGCTTTGAGTATTTTCTCTTTGCTTTCTATGTTAGGCATCTTAATTAAAATGTGTCTTGGAGAATTCCTCTTCATGTACTGTCTGTTTGGAGTCCTCTGGGCCCCTTGAAAGTTGAGTGGGCTTTCTCTTGTTAGATAGGAAAACTTTTCTTGAATAATTCTGTTGAAAATATTTCCTATGCCCTTAGCCTGGGCTTCTTCTCCCTCTGGGATCCCCATGATTCTAATATTGGGACTCTTTATGGTATCCCATAGATCCCTCAAATTATGCTCACTTGATTTCTTGAATTTGTTGAATCCTATGACATCCTTATTAATTCCTTCTGTCTTGTCCTCAACGTCTGAGAGTCTGTCCTCCAGATTGTCAACTCTGGGACTGATTGATTCTAGGGAGGTTTTTAACAACTCCATTTCATTTTTTGTTTATAGACTCCAGTTCTTTGGTGAGATCCAATTTCCAGTCTATTTTTGTTTTTGCTAGGGATTACTGAAAATCATTTTTAAGTTTTCTTAAGTTCTCATCAAATTTAATCAATTGATTGTCTAGCTCCTCCCATAGTTGGTTTACCTTCAATTCACTTAATGTGTTTCTGAATTCATTCATATTTCTCTCCATTAAATTCAGTCTGGAGTCTATGTTTGAGTTGGTGAGCTTCATCTCATTCATGTCTTTTTTCATATCAGCCATTAACTGCTTCATGTTTGCATTGCAGTTGTGGTCAGGAGTCATATTATTCTCTCTTTGGGATTGTATTTTTGTTGTCTCCACTTCCTTGTCACTTTCCTATTCCATAATGGGACTTGAGGCCCTGAGTTGGGGAGATCCATCTTTAATTTCTGTGGGTTTTTTCATTGGTTTCTGCCCATGTCCAGGTAGGGGAGTCGGACTCAGGCACCCTGGGGAGTGCTATTCAGCCCACTTTACTTCCAGTGGAATGATCACCAGGTTTGATCTTAAACAGAGGTCTTTCATGTTAGGGTGTTCTGTCACCAGACAGGCTTAGATCTTTACCCGTCTGGATCCTTCTGTATGTGACTGTTTAGTATTAGAGCCACCTCATAGGCCCCGGTCCCTGATTGGTATGCTGCAATAGAAACAGCCCCAGCACCCCCAACTATAGAGCCCAGTGTCTTCCCACCTGGCAGGGGCGGGTGATCCCTGGGACACTCTGAGACCGTCTGTGCCCTCCTGGCAGGTACCCGTCTGAACCGGCCTCTGCCTGAGGTCTGACCCTGGAACCAAGCTAGGTCAGTTTGTCCAAGGATCGGGCTGCCTGTGTATGTGGGGGGGTCGTGGAGAGAAGTGCGCCAGAGGACCTGGTGCTGGAGGGAATGGGCCCAGTGAGGGAAAGGTGCTCAGCCCTCCAGCAGCTTGGGAACCAGCTGGGAGGAGACAATGGCAGGAGCTTGGGGTGGGGGAGGGGAGCGGCTCTCCATTTCTCTGCCACTGGGGAACCCTGTCTGTGCTGGTGCAGGAGCTGGGGAGAGGGTGGGCTTGGGTTCAGGGCCGGCTGGGGTCCGGGGTTTGGATCCCAGCTGGAAAATCAAACCTTTACGGAGAGAGTCCTGGCGATGCTGTTACTCCTCCACCATCTTGCTCCGCCCCCTCATAACTAAATTTTTTAGTCTCCATTCTCATTATAACCAATACATCACCATGCCACAGACTTAAAGATTAAAGTCCTGAGAGTTAACCTTAGATTTCCTCTCATTCTTGTATCTAATCTGTTGCTATGTATTGTGGATCTTATTTGGGTAAATATCCCTGCAGTCCATTCTCTTTCTCCATCTTCTATCACTATCACCAGTGCTTGACTACAATAATCTTTTAGTTGGCTTACTATTTATTTGGTCTTGCTTATTCTCCAGACAAGAGTGTAAGAAAATTACATTCTTTTATCTCAAATCTTTCTTTTCTTACATTTGAGCAGAGTAATCTTCCTTGAATAGAAATCTTCTAAGAGCTAGATGTGTTGCTCTCTGGTACAGTGCCCACCAAGCATGTATGAGGTGCTAAACAGAAACAAGAAACTTACTGACTTTCTGCTTTCTCTTACTTTTACTCAAGCTGAAACTTCTTGTGTTAGCAGTTATTCAAGATTTGGATCTTGAGTCTCATTGTTTCAACTATGTAGATCTAGTTATTATCATGTTTTATAGTTTTTAATATTTTATGACTTCTTAGAAGGAAGAAGCATGTAAAAGATGTAATAATCTTCAAAACTCAGTTTCAGAATAATTTCTCCAGGAAATACATCATGACCACCCTCTGTGTTTTATTCCTACTTTATAAATACACCTATTTATTGCATTTTTAAAATTGTGATTTTAACCAGGTCTAGTGATAGACAGTTGGAGTTCTCAGCTACTTAAGAAGCTGAGGCAGGAGGCTTACATATGCTCAGTTTTCAGACCAGCCTGGATAACACAATGAGACCCAGTTTTTAAAATGGGGTGGGGGGAGAGGGTAGATGGCATGTACATAGGGATAAATAGTTTTTCATAGTAAAATAAATAAAAATTGTTTCTTCCATGAGAGTGAGAGCTTCTAGAGAGAGAAGATGATGTTTAACTCATTGGAAATGTTTGGTTTTATATAATGCTTGTGGCTATAGTTGAATTAGAGTTTTACAGGGAAATCATTAGGACAGAATAGGGAAGAGCATTCCAGACAAAGAGAATGCCATGTGCCCCTGTACCAGAGGAAAGGGAGAACGTGTGAAGACTCTTATTCATCTTGGCTGGAGCTTAGATGAGAGCCCAGAGTTGGACCTGGAATGTAGGCTTCATTCTCCATGTGAAAGAGTGTTTGTTTTGTTCTTTGTGTCACTGTGATACTGTTGAATTTTTAGCAGGGATTGTCACATTTCTTTATTAGAAAGATGTTTCCATCAGCCCGCAGAATGGATTAGAATACTAATATTAGGCAATATTATAAATATTAGGCAAAACAAGTTAGGGGAGACCATTTAAACTCTTGCAATGGCCCAAGTGCCAGATATGAGACACCAAAGTAATAAAAGTAGAAAGTAAATGATTTTTAAACAGAGGTAACATTTGGGTTGGCTTGTTAAGCATGAGGGAGAATTCTGCTGTTAAAGGCACTTATTAAGGAAATGCAAAGAGATGGTCTCAAGACACATGATGTTTAGGGAATTCAGTAGGCTGTATAAGAATTGAGAGAAATTGGAACTACTTGAAGATTAAGGAGACTGTATTTCCAAGTATGAGACTTAGTATTCACAACTTTACTCAAACATCATCTTACGTGTAGCATTGTTTCTGGTCATCTAGTTGACTACTCTTGATATGAGTCAGAAAATGTGTCGTCATACTGCAGCCAAAATGATCCATATCAATGCTAATAATTACCTACCATTTGAGACTTTTCTCAGAAGAAAAGAATAATTTTGTACCACATAGTATTTTATACATTCATATTTTAGTTATTTTAAGTAAATTACTGTTTTATAAGTTCTATTGAGAAATTAATTTTCTATAGTTTAGGTTCTTCTTTACAGGGAATACAAATGGATTTTTGCTTTTAATGCTCCTATTAAATTTAATACCATCTAGATTTGCTAAGAAGCCAAAGAGAGGAATACAGTACCTCCAAGAGCAAGGGATGCTTGGCACAACACCTGAAGATATTGCTCAGTTCTTACATCAAGAAGAAAGATTAGACTCTGTAAGAATACTGTTTCATTTTATTATGATCTTTTCTGTAAGAGTGTTCTGTTAGTAATACACACTATGGCTCTCTTAAAATGCTTTCCTAAATATGCAGAAAAGTAAAGCCTAAAGAATAGCTTAGATTATATGCATATACAATTATAAATATTGTTTTAAAATACTGTCAAGCTAAAATATCTTGATTTTTTTTAAAATAAACATTTAGTACATTTAACTTCTTGCTTCTCCCTAGACATTGTTTAACCCATGTAGCCAAAAACCTATGGTTCTTATGAATATTGCTACTCTTTAAATGGCTGTATGTTAATTGTAGTATGCCATTAGAACATTGATTTCTTCCTTTATTTTTACTTTAGACTCAAGTGGGCGAATTTCTGGGAGATAATGACAAATTTAACAAAGAAGTCATGTATGCGTATGTGGACCAACATGACTTTTCAGGAAAAGATTTTGTTTCAGCCCTTCGTATGTTTTTGGAAGGATTCCGTCTTCCAGGGGAAGCTCAAAAAATTGATCGATTAATGGAAAAGTTTGCTGCAAGATACCTAGAATGCAACCAAGGGTAAGTAGGGTTCAGGTGCTTTTTAATTGTCAACTATATCTGTGGTAGGAATTCAGAAATAATAGTATTTAGTCCCCTTCTTTCTGACAATTTATGTTGTCTGCTATTTGGGAGTAATAAAAGTCAAATCCATCAAAAATTGTAATATGTGTTAGACCATTAATCCTGAGAAAATTGAAAATATTTTGCATTTGGGATTATTTAAATGAACAATAAAAAGTCTATAACATCATTCATGTATTTTTTCAGACAAACTCTTTTTGCTAGTGCAGATACTGCTTATGTTTTGGCTTACTCTATTATAATGTTGACCACAGACCTTCACAGTCCACAGGTATGTTTTCTTCTACATCAATTTTACAATAAATCGTAAGTTAAATATATTCTTTTGCATTCACTAAGTAGTAGTTGGAATTTTTTTTTTATTTTGTGTGTGTTCTGTCCTTGTGTGTGGGTATGGGTATGGGTGTATGCACTACAGCTTGCACATGGAGGTTAGAGAACAGCCTCAGGGTGTCAGTCCTCTTCAGCCTTCCATATGCTGTCACATGTTACTTTATCACTGAGAAGGCCAGTCAAGCTGGCCTTCAAGCCTTGGAATTCTGGCTCCACTTTTCATTGCCATGAGAACTTTGGAATGACAGGCACACGTGCCACGGCATGTCCAGCTTTATGTAGGTGCTGGGGACAGAACTTGGGCTGTCTTATAGAGCCAGTGCCTTTGACCAGTGAGCCATTGCCACATCCCTGAAAATTTAATTTCAAGTAGTTAAAACAATTACCAAATTAGAGGTGGTATACATTTTACAAAGCAATTTCTGGTACTAATTATAGTAAGACTTACTAATATAGTAATTATCTGTAAAATATGTATGTATCAGTCAGTCTCATGATTGACATTTGTACAAAGATAAATTAAGATAAATTATAAATTAAGATAAATTTTGACCTGAAAAAGATGATTATATAGGTCTTTTGTATGCACTTGGAAAACTTTCGTATGTGCATGGAAAACTCTATATACATAAACCATCTTTTGAAAAACTTCAAGTTTAAACAGTGGAGAGATTAAGTTAATATTAATCACCCATATTCCATAGTTACCAATGTCAGATCTTGTTCTAGCTTTATTCATTCCTCCAGGTAGATTTCATAAATTATTTCATTTGTATTTTATTATGTCTCTAAAAGAGAATTACTTTATTTAAATGTGGTTATAATATCATATCTAAGACATTAAAAATATTTTAGCCAGGTGTGGTGGCATACACCTTTAACCCCAGCACTCAGAAGGCTGAGGAGGTTTGCCATGTGTTTGAGGTTATCTGGGGCTGCAAAGTTGAATTCCAGATAAGTATGGGGTAGTGTGAAATCCTACTTCAAAAAAAATAAGCCTATAGGTAGATATGTAGAAAATGTCAAATTTCATTTGCTTCGTAAGATTCAGAACTTCTAAAAGAATTAATTTCTTAAGTAATTGATACTACTTTCAAAATGTTTTTGAAAAAGATGTTGCTTTTGAAGTTTTAATTATTTCTTAATTTCTAAAAACACATTGTAATATCCTTAGTTAAGTTGTCTTTATAAATTATTTGTAAGAATTTTCTTATATGTTACTAGAAGGTAAATTAAATTGCAAAGTAACCTGAAATATATCAGAATAACAAAAATTAGTAACCTGAGATATATGGGAATAAAGTTTATTTACAGTTTGTGATTAATGTTTGTAGTGTTGGGTTTTTTTTTTAACCTTTTTTTTTTTGTATGTATGTGGGCGTGTGGTGGTGTGTGTGTATATATGTATGCATCTGTCCATGCATCCCTCCACATGCACAGGCCAACGGAGAACATCATCTAGTGCTCTCCTCTGTCATTCCTCCACACATTTCTTAGAGACAGAGTCTTTCCCTCAACCTGGAGCTCCTGTTTTTCAGTCATCACATACCCTTGGAGCTGGGGTGGGGGTGGGGGTTACAGACATGTGTGGCCACATCCAGCTTTTTACATGGGTGCTGTGGATTTTAAATCCAGTGGTCTCAGGTCCTTTCAGATACTTACTAAGCCATCTCCCCAGCCCCACTACAGGATTGTGTTTGTGTGTGTGTGTGTGTATGCATGCATATGTGTCGAAATGTTTAGAATGGGATTGCTCTGAAAAGTATATAATGTGGAAACATTTAACCATTTAGATCTACTTTTTGTATATTATTGGTATTATAGGCAGAACAGCTTATCTTTTAGATTGTTAGAAATCTGCCATGATTACTTTTTTCCACAATTTTGTAAGGGATTCTATATTTGTCTTTCTACTGCAGTTTTCATTCTGATTTTCCACCTGAATTTTCAATCTAAAACATAGAATTGATGTACTGGAGGGATGGTTCAGCAGTTAAATACCTTTTAGCCCAGGTTCAATTCTCCAGCATCTACATAAAGCCAAATGCACAAAGTGGTGCATGTGTCTCAAGTTTATTTGTAGTGGCAGGATGCCCTGGCATGCCCAACTCACTTTTTCCCTGTCTGCCTCTTTCACTCTGTCTCTCAAATAAATTAATAAAATATTTTTAAAGGGATGGAGAGATGGCTTAGTAGTTAAGGCATTTGCCTGCAAGGCAGAAGGACCCTAGTTTGATTCCCCAGTGCCCACGTAAAGCCAGGTGCACAAGACGTGTCTGGAGTTCATTTGCAGTAGCTGGAGGCCTGGTGCTCCCATTCTCTCTCTAGCTCTCTCTCCTTTCTTTCATTCTTTCATTCTTTCTCTCTCAAATAAAAAATAATTTAAAAACAAAAAAATTTTTAAATAACAGAACTGATAACCTGAAGTTTTGTACCTTTATATTTAGAAAGCTGTATTATTAAGATATTTGATTTATTTGGTTTTAGAAATAAGCAACATCATATGTAGTTATGCCATATCTTTTTATTCACACATGCATATGGTTTTATTATTTTAAAGAAATATGAAAATTTTTTTCTATTTCCTTTAAATGGTGCTCAAAGTTAAAAATTAAAAGTTTCTACGTTTAGAGAACATTATCCTGAAAACAGTGTCTTGTCTTCAGGGCAAGAGCTCCTGTCCATGAAACATGTGTTTGAGGTCTAGCCTAGTGTTGGCAATTGCCTATTGTCAGACCATTCCTCAGCAATCTTGGTGTCATGTTGATGTGCAACCTGGAGCCATAGAATAGCCGTGAGTTCCTGTGAAGCAAGTAGCCTATATTAGAAAATTGAGCTCATAATGATGTCCCCTGGTGATTTATAATTATGACAATATAAACTCTAACAAATGACATTAATTATAAAGAATACAGGTAACTTTAAAGGAATTCCTTAAGACTAGGTTTTCTCATTCTAAATTGTTTTTCAAAGTTCAAATAAAAGTGATATTTTTTGGCATGTTGTATATTCATGTATTTGTGTTTATATTGTGTGAGCAGGTGCGTATGTATGTGTTCTTTATATGTGTGTGGAAGCCAGAGATTGATAATGTTAGGTATCTTCTTCAGTTGCATTTCACCTTATTCTTTGAGATATAGGGTCTCTCATTGAACTTGGAGCTTGCCAGTTTGACTAGACTAACTAGCCAGTAAGCCCCAGGGATTCTCCTTTCCCCAGTGCTAAGATTACAGGTACAGGCCTGGCTTTTGTGGGTGCTGGAGATCTGAACTCAGGTCCTCATTCTTGTGTGACAAGCAACTGATCCATCTCCTTAAGCTCTCAAATATAGGTGATTTTTGTCACATTATTTATGTTCCCTGTTTACCTAAATTTTTTTTCTTTAAGCCATCTTTTATATACTGTGAGTCTGAACTTTTGAAAAATCTGAGATATATTTAGAACATGTTTTTTAGTCACAGCCAGCTTACATGATTAATACCCCAAACTAGGTACCACATAATAGAATAAAATTCAACAGTAGTGTGTTCCATACAAGATTTCAAGAAAAGTAGAATTGACTTAAAAGTGCTTCCATTGGCAGACATGTACAGTCCTTTATTGTGAATATTTAAAAGCAATGTGTCCTATACTTTTCTTCTGGGAGCCTATCCCCAGATGCAGACACATAACTGCTACTTCAAGTTTTCTGTAAATCTTAGCTCTGCCTCTGATTGGCATGTGAATAAAACTTTTTTTTTGCCATATTTGAAATATCCAGATGGTTTTAATATTCCTTTGCTTCTTTATTGACACCGCTTTGCTTGTTATTGCTGCTTTTTCTTTTCTCACAAGTATCTCTGAGAACTATAGGTAAAGTAGTTTGCTTATTTTTCTATTTTTTGTGCCATGACTAAAGATTAATATGCAACAGCTTTTATATTTATATTTAAGTAACAAGTTCATGGGAATATTTGTACATATTTATAAGAAACACGCTTCTGTTACTGTTTTTAACAAAAAGATTCTGCTTGCAGAATAATAGCAACTTAAATAAATTTGTGTCCTAATTATATGTCCTCAATTTCTCTAATTAGTTTTGCAAGTTTCCAACTGACTGTTGTTCTGTATACTTTATGCACATTTATAAGAGTCTTGTCTTTAGAGTTGCTTTCAATTCTTCATGACCTGTAGTAGGAATATATCTAGTGTATAGTGTAAACATTTTTTGTGCTAATTCCAAGGTTTGATAATGTGACTACTATCTTACAGATTGGCAGGGTATACTCATAGCTTTATTAAGTAGAATATTCCTGTTAAGGGTACTCTTAAGCAAGAAAAAACATTCTAAGTACACTTTATCCTCCCTAACATCGTGCATTTGCCATCGTAAGTTGGAGAAAATTATCCATTCTGAAATCTGAACTTTTAATTCATTGGCAATATGTTTGTATTACTCTAAACTAAGATTTATGTCCTTTTGATTTTGCTTCAAATAATTTGTGGATTCCTTTTTAAGAGATTGTTAGCATTCTTATACTTTGGGCAAAAATCAGCTTTCTTGCCAGGCATGGTAGTGCACGCTTTTAATCCCAGCACTTGCAAGGCCAAGGTAGAAGGATCGCTGTAAGTTCCATGCCAGCCTGAGACTATTTAGTGAATTCCAGGTCTGCCTAGGTTAAGGCATGACCCTTTCTCAAAAAAACAAAAAACAAGCCAAAAAAAAACCCCACAACTTTCTTATCCATTGTCATTCTTTTCTTATAAATTATTCCTTTTCATACCAGAGCAAGGGTAATTAGTATATTCCAAAATGTGTCTTTTCTATATTGCCTTTGTTTTCCATGACTTTATTTTGTGTATGTGTTATTGAACATTTTCTGATTCTAGACCTCAGAATACTTATTTTAAAAATTATTAAAATGAGTGAAATTTTTTTGTTAATCTTTAGGAATTATAATGATTTCTCATGTCTAGGTGAAAAACAAGATGACCAAGGAACAGTACATTAAAATGAATAGAGGTATCAATGACAGTAAAGATCTTCCTGAAGAGTATCTCTCAGCCATCTATAATGAAATAGCTGGGAAAAAGATATCAATGAAAGAAACAAAAGAACTAACAATCCCTACAAAATCAAGTAAACAAAGTAAGTATCCAAGTTAATTAATCCCTGATTATTCAGGTGAAAAACCCTTGGTGTATTGTGGTTTGGTTTAGTTTTGTGGGGCTGTTCTATTTGTCTATTTATTTTTCTTTGTTTTCATGCCAGGCATGAAATGGTGGGGCCAAAGCAAAAGGGAAGAGGCTTCAGAATGCCAAAGGCAGGAAAGACATTTTAAATCTTTCCAAAGGCAGCAAGAGTGATGTTGCACAGTGAGGGAGGGGCCTTGAAAGGGACTTGACTGATGTGCTGTCTGGGAGGAGGTATCCTTCAGTCCTACAGCTGAGGGCCCTGAGACTTGATTATTTTCCATAACAGTGGGAACTTTTAAAATAAACTTGATTTAATGAACATACTGTATATTGGTCATATTCCCTTGGGTTATACTATTATGTTCCCTCCCCCCTCATTCCACTGAGGGTCATCCTCAGTGGAGTTACTTGTAATCACTGTGGAGTCCTGAATGAATGTATCAGTCATTCTCAGTGAGGGGGGGAGAGAAGTGCTTCAGAGTACATCTTCCCACCATGTGGCTCATGCATACATTCTTTCCATCCCCTCTTCTACAATGTTTCCTTTGCCTTGTGTCTTAAAGTCTCCTTTAATATTGAGCTCTCAGCAGCCTCTGATTTTTGCTGTGATGAGGGTTTTTTTTGTTTTTGTTGTTTTGTTTTGTTTTGTTTTTGGTGATGAGTTTTGAGTCTGTTTAATGTCTACCACTAAACTATGAAGGAAGTTCTCAGGCTAGCAGTGAGAGCAGCACTCATACATTTAATCCATCACTTCCTCTATAATAATTCTTGGGACCTGGCAGATCTGAGATGATTCATATTCTGCTAGGTAGTTGGTTTTCTTTTCTTTTACTGATGGGTGTTGGGTTTCCCTTGTATTTGCTGCCATCTGTAAAAAGCAGTCTCTAACCAAGTGTAAGAGCATGGATCAGAGGGGATTAACAGACACTTAGAAGATTTTGACACACGTAAGAATTACTGTTTTGAAACAGGCTCTCAATTCGTAGCCCAGGCTGGCCTAAACTCAATATCTTGCTTCTGCTTCCCAAGTACTGTGTTTATAGGCATGCACCACTATGACCAGTTTATAAATATGACTTCTTGGACTTTTTAAAAACTTAATTTAAAATTAAAATAAACTATATAGATATTGCTTAAAACAATATTTTGCTGAGAATTGGTACAATGCACAATTTGATGATATGATTATTTTTTAAATCCTGGATAAAAGTAACTGTAACTAGTGATTAATGGAATATACTAAATAATTTACATGTGTTAGTATACATATAAATATGTACTTATTTAGTAGTTCAAAGAGATTAGTTAGACAGCCTGTGTTGGTTTGAATTACTCCCCCCCCCCCATCAACTCATGTGTCCTGAATACTTGATCCTAGCTGATAGCAGTTTGGGAGGTGGAGCCTTGATGAAGGAGGTGTTGCTGGAGATGAACCTTGATAGTTGATTAGGCCCCAGCTTGCCAGTATTAGTTCAGCTTATTCTCCTGCTGATGTTGTCCACCTGATGTTGGCCAGAAGATGACGTCCAGCCTATGCTCATGCCATGTTTTTCCCTGTCATCATGAAGCTTCCCCTCAAGGCTGTAAGCCAAATAAAAACTTTCCTCCCACCAACTGCTTTTAGTAGGGTGCTTAGTGCCAGAGGCAAGAAGGTACTACAACACATCCCCATTAGTCAAACTTTCAATTCTTTATTCTGCCTTCTCATCATCCATAAGCAACACAACTGTTTTAATTGGTCATTATACACAAATGAAATCTGGAAATATATGTGACTAGAAGAGGTAGAGTGGTATTAATTTGGGAAATGACTTCTTCAGACAGATTATAGATGATAACACTACTGAGTCCTAGATCAATTACCAAGCTAATGAGAGGCCCAGCTTCAGTTTAGACACTATCTACATTTAGACAGTAATCATTAAATTACAGCTAAAATCTGACCACAAGACAGTCTTGGTCCTGTGAGGGTGCTGGCTCAAGAATGTAACTAACAAGACTCTTACGCTGGAGAGCTAGCTAATTGGTTAAAGGTACTTCCTTGTAAAGCCTGATAGCCTGGGTTTAGTTTCTTAGTACTCATGTAAAGTCAGGCACATAATGAGGCATATGCTTCTGGAGTTACTTTGCAATGACAGGAAGCCCTGGTGTGCCCATACTCTCTTTTCTCTCCCTCCCTCTCCCTCCC
>PVHP010003873.1:0-53522 GCA_004024765.1 Zapus hudsonius | reverse complement strand
CTATTTCTAAATGTTCCACAATTTATGAGAACTCTTTATGGAAATGTCGATGGAGTATAGTTGGCCTTATGCTTTATCCTTTGGACTATTCTAGGGAATTTTAGTAAATTCTCCTTCACTTTATAGATAGGGAACTTAGAGACCCATGAGATTAGGAAAGAGTATCAGAGTCTTTCTGAAGTAGTGATTTCCAACTGCAATAATCCTAACCTTCCCTCCTCCTTCTAGTCACTTCTATTCCTAGCTTTCATTTGAGTATAATTAATTAAAAAAATAATTCTTGTTGCTTATTGATGATGAGTAGGCAGAAAATAAGAGTTAAATTGTGTGTTGTAAAGACTTTCATTCAGTTTTTAATCTTTGCTCCTAAAACCCATAATGATGAAGTTTCATAGTCAATTACTAAACTTTGGATAATTGGCTCTTATTTCACTTTAGCATCATTTCATTTGATACTGTGACTTCAACTCTGCTTATCATGCCTTCAGTTTTGCACCTAAGTAAATGTCTATTCTCTGATTTAGTTTCCTTTTTCTTGCCTGTATTATGGCATCCTCATATTTTTTTTTCTGTTCATGTTTGATATACGGTGGTAGAAATCAGTGAGAAACCACTTATTGAAAGGAGCTAGTGATATGTTGGAAATCATAAAATTACTTGGGGATATTCGGTTTATTTGTTTGCTTTGCTAACTTGGGAGATGTCATTCAAGTACATGTGGTGCAAGAATGCCATTGTCTTTGCCTGTCTTCTGCTGTTTTCATATCTCATGTATAGGCAGTTTCCCAAGTACTTTCATTTTAACAGTTGTACTTGTTTTCTTTCCTTTCCTTAAATTTTCATTTTTTCCTGAATTTGGGCCCCCCCCCCAGGTGCAGCTCACTATTTCACAATTCCAATGTGGGTGTACCTTAGCGGTACAGCACTTGGCTAACATGCACAAAGCCCTTGGTATAGTCCCCAGCACAATCCTTCAGTAAGCAATAAAATTGAACAATTCTGTTGGCACCTACTGTACTTACAGTGTTGTGCAACCACTACCCCTGTCTAGGTCTAAAACATTAACTTAAAACCCTGAACCCATTAAGTAGTTAGTTCTCTTTCCCCCTCTCTCTAGACCCTATTTCTATGTATTTGCCTATTCTGGATATTTCATCTACTTGGAAACCACCAGGATGTGACCAGCCCTGTCTGACTTCTTACAACTATTTTTAATTAGTGTTAATTACTTGTATTTAATTAATGTTATTTACTGGTACTTAAAAATAGCATTTTAAGGGCTGCAGAGATGGTTTAGCATTTAAGGCACTTGCCTGTAAAAGCTAAAGACCCAAGTTTGATTCCCCAGTAACCACATAAAGCCACATGCACAAAGTGGTGCATGCATCTGGAGTCTGTTTGTAGCACCTGGCGGCCATGGTGCACTCATTCTCTCTCTGTCTGTCTGTCTCTCTCTCTGCTTGCAAAAAATAAATAAAAATAGTTTTAAAAAGCATTTTAAGTTTTCATATTTTGAATAATATTTGTTATTTCAGATGTAGCCAGTGAAAAACAAAGAAGACTTCTGTATAACTTAGAAATGGAACAGATGGCCAAGACAGCTAAAGCACTCATGGAAGCCGTGAGCCATGTTCAAGCACCTTTCACAAGTGCAACACATTTGGAACATGTGAGGCCTATGTTTAAGGTTAGAATTACTTATACATTTATGTATCATTTTGCTCAGCATATTTTTTTTAAAGAAAGCATAGTAATAATACTGGGAAGATGGCTTGGCAGTTAAAGGCGCTTGCTTGCAAAGCCTGCTGGCCTGGGTTTATTTTCACAGTACACATAAAGCCAAATGCACAAAGTGGCAATGCATCTGGAATTCATTTGCAGTGGCAACTTGCCCTGGTCTACCCATTTCCCTTTGTCTGTCTGTCTGTCTGTCTGTCTGTCTATCCGTCTATCCTCCTCCCTCAAATAAGTATATATTTTAAAAAACCATAATAATAGAACATATTTGACCTAATGATTTAGCCAAATTATTAGGAATTTAACCAATAGAAAGTTTTTTCTTTATTAAAGAAAGAAAAGGGGGGCTGGAGAGATGGCTCAGCGGTTACAGCACTTACTACCAGAGCCTAAGGACCCAGGTTCAGTTCCCCAGTACCCATGTAAGCCAGATGCACTAATTGGTGCATGTATCTGGAGTTTGTTTTCAGTGACTGGAGGCCCTAGTGTACCCATTGTCAGTGTTTCTGTTTCTCTCTCTCTCTCTCTCTCTCTCTCTCTCTCTCTCTCTCTCTCTCTCCAAATAAATAAAAAATGTTTTTTAAAAAAAGAAAGAAAAAGGTATGTGCTATATGTAACTAATGGGAGTATAATCTTAGAAGCTGGAAACAGAAAGCTTTTGGAGATTGTTCATTCACTCTTGGCTATCTTTCTCATTTATAAATGGCTTATACCTCAGTCTTTTGAATTCATTCATACTTCAAAGTAAGGTCATGTGCTCTTATCAGAGCTTCTGGCTTAAATAATATGAGTATTCTCAGTATGCCTGGAGCCAAGAAAGCACAGTAAGGAACTAATGGGAATGCTATATGTTTGCTAGTTGGTTCTTTGAAATATGATTTTCTATCCCTTATTCTGTTCATTTATTTGTTCTTTCTTCAAATTCCAGAATGACTGATCAGTGTATTATACAGTTTGTAAAAAAGTGGAGGGGAGTATAGTCAAATTTGAAATAGGCAAAGAGGGTGAAATGTATTCCAGTTCATGAGACAATATAGTAAGATGGTCTGTGTAAGCTAACAGTTGTAATTCAAGATCTCATAACTGCACACAAATGTGGGTAATAAAAGATGGCTGTAAGTAGTGTAAGTTTTCTAATTTGATAACCCCCCAACTTAGTGATCTGTGCATTACAGAATTTCTAAAACTTTGATGAAATATGGGAAAAAGTGAGGAAGCTAGAGAGACAATACTAAAAGAAATAATATAGTATAGCTGGTCTTGTGTTTTGGAATCATACAGAAAATGATATTGGGATACAAGAAACACTTTCATTAAATTTTATACAGTAACTTACTTTGTTTAAATTCCCTATCTTTAATTTACTTGTCCTTTCAAGTGAATTTTTAGAAGCTTTCTTTCAGTTAAAAGAATATGAAAAAATTTTATTACTCTGTATTACTTTTCAGTCTTAAGCAGTTATAATTATACCAGAAGTTTCTATCTTCCTGCTCTTCAAATGAGTATTTTCTCCATTTCACCAAAATTATTCTTGGGTAACTCTTAAGGTCTGGTTTCCAGATGGACTGTAGTTTATGTAAATTTCTTCCATGCTAAAATTAATAAGTTTTTCCAAACCTCAAGGGCATTTCTGTTGCCTGTCCCAATCCAGGCATTTTTCTTTTTTTAATTATTATAGCCATTTCCTAATAGCATCTTCATATCTACTTTTATGTTCCTCTTGTCCATTTGCAGCAACCAGAGTGATCTTTTGAAAATATACACTGAAATGCTACCTCCCTCCTTAAAGTTTTTCATTGTCTTTGAGTGATGCTATGAAACCCAACACACCCACAGAGTCTGTAAACTTCTGAGGTCTGTGTCTTCACTGTCTCCAAATGCCATTGCTAGGCTGCTTCTAGCTTACTGTGGTACAGTCAGTCATCTAACATTTTTTCCATTTCCTCTGTCTGGAATTCTCTTTCTTCTTTCAGTAGTTTCCAGTTTAAATGTTACCTTCTCAGAAAACTGTGCCCCTGGTTCCTCCAATTTAAATAAGGTTCCTTTGCATAACATACCATGTTTTTCCTTCCTTCATTCAAAATTTTATAATAGTTTTTATTGTACACACACATATGTGTGTATATATATACACATTTTTAAATACATAATTTTATGAGGCAAAGGACTATATTCATTTTGTCAATACTTAGTAACTTCTTGGTTTATAAGTGTTCCATAATAAGTATTGGTTGAGGAAAAGTAATGATAAATTTCTCAATTTGTAGGTATCAAAGGATAAAAACATGCTTTTCTGTATTACCCAATTGTATTTTACAAAGGCTTATATAGTTAAGAATAGATAATAGTTTAACTGTCCTCTGAATATTTAGTTATTATTTGATAAGAGAAATCAATATCTTTAATTATTTTTGATTCTTAATGAATATAAACATTTTTCTCACTGACTTAAGATCCATTTGTATTTCTTCTTATTAAATTGTAATATGGGTTTTTCAAATTGAAGTGCTGTTTTCCTGTCATAGAGTGTGTAATTTTTACTTCCTTGGATCCTTTGTAGTTCATGAGTTCTGCCCTAGATGAGCTTTCACATTATCTCTTGAAGTCAGCATCTTCAAGTATTGTAGATAAAGAAAAAGGAGCTTCAAGAACTTAAATAAGTAAAAGAATGAGGCCCAGAAAGAACCTAGTATGATCTATATTACATTGTTTAGAAATTATAAGCTTTTAAACTTTCAGAAACTTTGCAAGCAATGTTCTGAGCAGTTTTATTTTCCTTGGAAATGTGACACATTTTATAAACCTTTTAGAAAGACCAGTTACTTCTATAGTACACTAGTAAAACATTCTTCATCTTAATAGTGTTACATAAACATACTTTTGCTTCTTGATAACTTTTTAAAATCAACACCTTTCAAGGCCACCCTGAGACTACATAATGAATTCCAGGACAGCCTGGGCTAGATCGAGACTCAAAAAATTTACATGGATTTTTTTTTTCTTGTTGCATGTAGTAAGTAAGCACTCTATTCTGTAACTACATTCCTCAGCCCTTTGTTTTTTAAGATAGGGTCTCACTGTGTAGCTTAGACAGGCATTGAATTTACAGCCTTATCTCACCCTCACAAGTGAAAGGATTACAAATGTACATCAAGACCCTTACTGAGGCTATACTTAAAATAAATTTTTTTTCTATAGTCTGTAATAAAGGATTTTATTACGCTAGTTTTATTATGTTGCCAATTAAGATATCACCTGCCACCAGGTGCCATGATGCTATGGTGCATGCCTTTAATCCCAGCAGTTGGGAGGCAGAGGTAAGAGGAGTACCATGAGTTCAAGGCCATCCTGAGACTACATAGTAAATTTCAGGTCAGCTTAGCCTAGATGCAAGATCCTACCTCGAAAAACAAAAAGATATCACTGCCGCAATGTAAAACAGTTAGCTCTTTTTAAAAAAGTCTAAATGATAGATAAGAGAATAAGTTTTTAGAAGAGAAAACAATTATAGTTTGTTGCAAGTAGGAACATGATTAAAAGGATTCTTTTGGAAATAAAGAATCTGAATTAGTGCAGGGGATAAAATCTTGTAAAGAGAAAAGAATACTAAAGTCAGTGAGTGATAAAACTAGTTTATGAATATTGACTATTCCCAAGTTTTTACTGTTGTGAGGAATTTACGGATGCTGTTTGTAAAATATACCAAAGGTCATTTACTATATCTTTCTTTTCCACTATTTAAAGCCCAGGCACCATATATATATATTTTTTTCTTTCTCTGAAAGTGTTTTCTGGATCACTATGCCAAGAGCCTCATTTTCCCCCTAGAACTTCTCAAATTTTGTTTTGTCTAAAAGCTTTGAGAAATAATTAGTATTATCATAAAATTAAATTATTCCTTGATATCAATGCTAATTTAAAATTTTTAATTTTTCTAGTTGGCCTGGACACCTTTTCTGGCAGCATTCAGTGTGGGTCTACAAGACTGTGATGATACGGAAGTAGCCTCTCTCTGCCTAGAAGGGATAAGATGCGCAATCAGAATTGCATGTATTTTCAGCATCCAGGTAATAAAATCATTTTTAGGCAGTCTGAAAACTCCTAATTATTCATGCACTCATTGTAGTTCAGTGCAAAATATTTTTCTCAATCGGATATTAAAAACCAATTTCAAATTTATGATGGAATTTAAATATATTGTAGTGAGATTGAGAAATTATGATGGAAATGGTACTGTAAAGGTCTGTACTAATTTTTCTAAAACATATATCTTTTGCTAATTTTTTTCTCTGTAGAATTATTGCCTTTATAAAAAAGCTGCTAAGACTGAATTTCTATATTAATTTGAGTACTTAAATGTGTTTTATTAAGTCATATTTTGTATTTATAAGTTTATTTTTGATAACTTTATAACTTAATCCTAAGAACTAGTTAGTTGTCTTTAAAACAATCAAGTAGCTTTTACATACTTGTCATGAACTTAGTTCTTTTAGTAATTTATATACTTTAAGGATAAAATTTAGGCAGACTTTTATTGTCTTAAAAAACCTAACCTATTTCATGGGCTGGAGAGATGGTTCAGTGGTAAAGGTACTTGCCTGAAAAGCCTAACCACCCGGGTTTGATTCCCCAGCGCCCACTTAAAGCTGGATGTACAAAGTGACACATGCATCTTGTTTATTTGCACTGGCTGGAGGCCCTGGCAGGCCTGTTCTGTCCTGTCTCTCTTCTCTTTCTCTCTCTCTCTCCCTCTTCCTCTCTCATTCTTTCTCTCTGTCTCTCTGCTTACAGTAAATAAATTTTTAAAAAATAAAACCCATTTCATACTTCATTGAGTATTATATCAAAATATAGTTTAGCTGGAGAGAAAAAATGAGCAAATTTATCAATTCATGTTTTTGCTAATCTACAAGGTTATTGGAACAAAAGTATTAGTGGATTTTTATATATTTATAAATGGATTTGTTAACTACTAAGATCTTGAAGTGATACTTCAAATTGCTTTTTGGATTTAAGAAATTTATGGACATTCTGCGTTAGTTTAATAAAGAATTTCTTGATTTTGTATACAATCCCTGACTCATTAGTTATCTTACTAAATAAGTAAATAGTTTACTAGTACAAATTACAGATCAGTCAGTCTGCTGTATTTATATCATCATGTAAATTTATCTTTTTTTATAGCTGGAAAGAGATGCATATGTCCAGGCACTAGCAAGATTTACCTTGCTTACAGTAAGTTCTGGGATCACTGAAATGAAACAGAAGAATATTGACACAATAAAAACACTCATCACAGTGGCTCATACAGATGGAAATTACTTAGGAAATTCATGGCATGAGGTATAAAAATTTTTAATTTTGTAGTTTAGTTTTTTTAAATGATTCTAAGTATTCTGTGCTTAAGTGGGAAAAATTAATTTAGTATACTTAAAATAAGCATATTTGAATAATGATTTGTAATATGACCTGTGTTTAAATCATAGCTGTATATATTTATATATTTTTGAGGATAGTTTTAAAATACAATTTTGTTTGTAATTCAGATTCTCAAGTGCATCAGTCAGTTGGAATTGGCGCAACTTATAGGAACTGGAGTGAAGCCTCGTTACATTTCAGGAACAGTGAGAGGCAGAGAAGGGTCTCTCACTGGAACAAAAGATCAGGCTCCTGATGAATTTGTGGGTTTGGGGCTAGGTAAGAAGTTTTTAAAAGTATTAAAAATTATTTTATTTTATTTTATTTATTTTATTTATTAATTTATTTATTGGACAGTGAAGTATAATTAAGGAAATGTGATAAATTGCTCTTTATCCAACATTACAAATAAAAGTAAGATAACTAAGTAGGAGACTAGCCTGTTTTGGCTGATTGATGTACAGTATTAATTGAATCCTAATCTTAGTCTCTTTGTGAATAGTAGAAGGGTATGCTTTCTTGCTTTTGAGACTAAGCAGGTAACTTGATTATATGGAGATTGGTATAAGAAAATTGAGAGATAGTTGGCTATAAGATACTTGATAATTGGGGTAACTGGAGAAAGTGTTCATATTCAGAAAATTTAACATTTCACAGGACTACCCCAACTTTACTAGTATGTAAAAAAAAAAAACTAGTATCTAGCCTATCCACAAGTTTCCTTGAGTGCTCAGAATAAACAGAAGCATACAGATGTAACTGAATAGATCAACAGAAAATATTAACAAAAATAAATGCAGAAAAATTAAAGATAATACATATTGTCACAAATGTATAGAGTTCCACAAGGAGAACACATAGCCTTTGAACTTGAATACTGTGTTTCTAGGATTAAGAGTTACTGTGGTTTTGAAAGCAGGGTCTTACTCTCACCTAGGCTGGCTTTTAACTCATAGTGATCCTTCTTGGATTATGCTCTTTATTTCTTGTGTATGCAAATTACTTTAACTTTCTTAGATTGGGTTTTCACTTTTGCAAACTAAAGGTCTTTTCTATTTGAAGTATCATTAAGATTAAATATGAATATGTATGAATAGACTTTGTGCAGTACCTGTAATAGTATATATTAGAAAATATTCTAGCCATGTGAGTTTGAGCCCAGCCTAAGGTTTACAGAGTCAGGTTTACAGGTCAGGTCAGCCTGGGCTAGAGTAAAACTCTACCTTGGAGGGGGTAGAGAGGAAGAATTTTTATGTATTCTGTGCTTTTAAGTTAACATATTAATATTTGAAAATTTAGTGATTTGGTCACTTAGGTATTTAAAGATTATGTATAGCACATACATGTTTCTTAGTTAACCTACATACACTGCCTTTGAGTAATTTGTAAAAGCGGAACTATTAGCCTATTATGTTATATATTGTCATATATGTGAAAGATTTCACTTATTTGTGAAATGAGTTCTTTGAATTCCTAATGTTATACATTCTTTGATTCCCTTGTTTTTATTAATAATTATAAATTATATTAAATATAAGAGACTATAGAAAGGTTACTTTATTTGATACCTGTCGTAGTCAGCCATATACCGCTGAGTGAACCTCCAAACTAGGCACGGTTTATGAGAGTAAAGGATTTATTGAAGCTATCGATCCAGGGGAAGTTCCATAATGATGAAAGAGGCTAGCCCTCTTTCACAGGTCCAGACAGAGAGAGAAACCCATCAACAGCACCATATAAGCAAAGCAGTCAGGGCTGTCCCCCACCCTCCAAAGAAATCTCCTTCCCCTTTATATAGCCTTAGGGTGAGGTCTTGCAACCTTATTCCAGACTTAATGGCTTGCTGAGTCTCTGGAATTTCCTTCCTGCACTGTCCACACAGGAAGGGATGTTAATTTCTAGCTCTCCTGAGCTTCTTTACATCCAGTCCCCTGCTGAGAGACATCCTCAGAGACCCACCCAAGATAATTAAAAAGGGGCTGGAGAGATGGCTCAGCGGTTAAGGCACTTGCCTCCAGTGCCTAAGACCCCAGGTTCAATTCCCCAGGACCCACATAAGCCAGACCCACAAGGTGGTGGCCCTGGTGCATTCTCTCTCTCTCTCTCTCTCTCTCTCTCTCTCTCTCTCTCTCTCTCTCTCTCTCTCTCTTTCTGTTTCTCTGTCTCCTTGAAAATAAATAAATAAAATATTTTTTAAAGATAATTAAAAAGATAAGTTGACAACAAAACCTAATAACCATCACAGTATTCAAAGCAAGTTATATGATTGGCATTATTTTCTGATGGAATTTTCATTAAATTCTTATGCTATAACTTGTTTCTAAGTGTCCCATGGCATGGTTTCTCAGCCATCCTAATTTTTCTCATTTACTTCAGGCTTTCCTCCTTGCTTTCTTATGTAAAGAAAGATTCAATTTGTCTCCCTCACCCCAGTATCTCCTCCTATTTCAATATGCTGCCTATTTCCAAAATAGATTGAAGCATGTCTGTTTTCTAAAAGGTTGCATGGTTGTCTGTTTTCAAAAGTAATACATTGCCAGGCATGGTGGTGCACACTCATAATCCTAGCACCTGAGAAGCTAAAGCATGAGGATCACAAATAAGAGGACACAGGAAGAAAGAGTGAGGGAGGCGAGATGGGTGAGAGGGAAAACATGAAATGTGACAAATATGTCTGTGGTACAGTGCTTTCCTGCCATTGATGAAGCCATGGTAAGGGCCAGCACTATAAACAATAATGTGACAAGAAGTTGTAACACTGTTTCTCAAGTCTCTTGAGAGCTTGTTTGAAAGTTCTAGCAGGGAAACATAGCTACTCTATATTGTTAACCAAAGGTCCTCCTCCATTAGGGCTGTTTTCCTCTTGGTCTAAGTACAGAGCTCTGGGAGGCATGCACATAGAGCTATGAGGGTGGAAGGAGATACAAGCTTAGGCAGTCAGGTCAGCCTAATCAACAACCATAGTGATGAATGGAAAGACAGATGTCACTGTCAAATCACTCTCACATTCTCTAGTCTCTTTACAGCTTCACCTACTACTTATCTCTTCTCTTTTTCTCTTTGCCCACCACTCTTTCATTATGGCTACACAGAAGTATTAGAATATGATATGAGCAATCAGCCCTCAGATTGCTTTGCTTTTCTATCTGCTTCCTTTTCTATACAGTCATCCCTTCCAGGTACAGCTTCAATTAATCTTTCATTATATGTGAAGACTTTCTATGTGTTAACATACTATTTTTTCTGTCAAAATTAGGTGAAATTAAGGAACTTACATGTAATTAGTTCATTTCAGCCATGAAGTAACCATTACATTGTATTAAAATGTGTTGTAAACATGTCTCTTGCTCCTGATAAATTAACTGTGTGGGATCACATTTTTTACTTTGTTCAGTTTCTAAAATTGAATTTGAATTCAATTGATTTAAATGGCTCTGTTTGTATTCCAAAGAACATTTATTTATTATTTAATTATTGGATTGTTTATTAGGTACATGCTTTAGGCTTAATATTGATTAAGGTCAGAGAATACAAAAAACAGTATATTCCTAACTTTTAGAGAACTTTTAGATTGGATGAAAAGGCAGCATTATCATACCTACAATATGTTTGGAAATCATTCTCAGTAGTAATTCACTAAGTAATACAGGTGAGAATAATGGAAGAGTCTCTTTCATTGGGAACTCATATTGGGTCTTGATATGTAAGTTTTAGATGGTTCAGACAACATGAAAAACTCATTAAGGTATTGAATGGGATGTGCTTTAAGTGTTAGACTGAAGCATTTATACCCTGTCCAGTTATTAATAGGAAGTACAATGAAGGTGATGATTTAAGGGTATTAATCTGGTAAGAGAATAAAGGAAGAAGTGAAGAGAGAAATAACTAATGGCAGGAAAATAAGTCTGGGAACTATTTCAGTAACTGGGTAGTTAGTAAAGGCTTTAACTAGGAGTGGAAAAGAATAGATGATGTGAAAACCAGATTGAAAGAAAAGTGTAGTGATTAGTGGAATGCTGAGGAGGGGAGAGTTCTGAAGTTAAAAGTTTCAAAACTGGGGATATTGTTTTGCTAGTCAACATATGGAACAGTGTGTTTTGTGGGGGAAGGTAAAGTCATATAAATTGAGAGACTTCTTCAAATACACAGAGAATTTCTAAGAAGCATTTATAAATGCAGGATTGAAAATTAAATGGAAGAGAAATTATAATTATATGAAATTGGAATTTCCTCAGAAGGCGTCATATATTAAAGATTAAGGGAAATGGGTGTCTAATGTCATAATTTTGTAGTCTAAATTCACAGTGCTCCTAATTTGTGTCATCTTTATAAATTATACATGGTTTATATCCTATGTAGTATATCTTAGCGATCACATTTGTCCTTGAATAATGTCACGAGTGTCAAAAGAATTAGTAATCCAAAACATTAAATTACTAGGAAAATATTGGCTTTAGAAATGTGTTTTAGAACTCTCAATAAATTTACTAATGGCTCTCTCTTGTGTGTGGTAGTTGCAGGAAATGTGGACTGGAAACAGATAGCAAGCATTCAGGAATCCATTGGAGAAACCAGTTCTCAAAGTGTTGTTGTTGCTGTAGACAGGTAAGGTGTGCCCTCTTTGCTTTTGAGATGAATGGTATTCATATTGTGTAGCATTTAGCTCTGTTTTTCTCCTGGGTTAAAAAGAGAAAAGTGATTGCCAAAATAACATTCAGAAAGTAATATAAGACTATGTTGTAGTAGACTGATTTAGATGATAAGATAGCTAGAGTTTTACTTCCTCCAGGAAATAAACTAACAAATATTTGTTATAATCGGTAATTAGTAGGTGTTTAGAAAATAGTTATGGTAATGGGGAAGAACAAAAAGGCTTTATTTTCTTTATAAAAGACTGACTTTCCTTATTATCACTCTTTGAAAATGAAGTATAATTATCATTTTGGGTACATGATGAAACTACACTATAGATAAAATGAAAGAATTTGCTGGAAATTTTCATTCTGTTTCTTTAGAATTTTTGTATTATGTATTACCAGACGTTCCTCATGTTAGCTTGTTTTCTAAAAGAAACCATATCCTATTGTTGGGTTTATCATGAAATACCTCGTATTTTAAAACGCACAGCATGTAGAACCATCTCTTTGAGTATTCTTTTGAAGATTACCTTTTTAAAAATAAATGTCCCCAAAATTGAAACAGCATTTTATAACACTGACACTTCATCTTTCTTAACCACATATGGTGGATACTTTAAAAAATATGAACCATAATTCTTGCTTAATAGCCTAGAAATTCATGCTAATCATTATTTACTTTGCTTCAGATAAACCTTTTGCAAATAGAACAAGAGTTTTCAGTAACTTCTAACCTTGAAAATATTTCCTGAAACATTTTCCTTGAAAAGAATTCTTGTGTTCACTTGCTGTATTGGAGGTTTTGTTGTGGTGGTATTTTCTGTCTTTTAAGGGGAGTTCATTTGTCTTTTTTCTTGTGAAAGTTGAAATGTATATCATCTTATATCTACCATATATTTAACATGAAGGTTTGCAATATGTAGGACCTTGGGATGAGTATTATTAGTGCTCCTCAGTTTACAAATGAGGAGACTGGAAAAGAAGGGAATTAAGTAATTTTTCATCTACACTACTGGCCAGTCTTATTGATTATTGCACTATCTGTATCATTCATTCATGACGAAATTTGAAGGGTGAACGCTATAGCCTGTCTCTGAGTGTGTACTCTTTATTTCTCTGCCTTTTTGCTACCAGGCTAGCTTTCTTCCAAATGACTTTCTTGTCTTCTAGAAAATCATCTGGACTGTCATTATGAGACTCTGTTTAGACATTACAAGACTCTTGTAGAATGCTAAGGCTTAAACACCTCCACAGACCATTGTGCTCTAGTGGAGCACTGCTAGAAATAGTGACCCTCTCAGAACCTACCAAAGTGAGTAGGAGTTTGAATGCCCCTATCCAGGTTGCATGCCCCCTCCTTTCACCATCACCCTGATTCTGCAGAACCTGTCTTGATTGCTACTGGTAATTCTCTGTCCTTGCCTTTGTCCTCCACCACCTCACCACTGAGTAGTTTATTCCTTCCCACGGCTGTATATAATCTCCATCTTGTTCTCAGTCTACTACATTTGGCCATTTGCCTTTTCTTTCTGTTAAATCTTTTCTTGTATTTATTTTAATGTCTTTTCTTTTGTTTCTCTAAATTTTATTTTGACTATAGAGTGTGCTTTGAACTTTATCTTCCATGAGAATGCTTTTTCAGAGAAATAAGTTGGTCACATTTTTATAGTCCAGCAGCATTTACTTTTGTTGATAGGAGACCTTTGTAGGTTTTTTTTGTAACAACTGGATAAATTCTCTTGATCCTCTCCATTTTTTTTTGGCCAAATTTTTAAGCTATTGCTTCATTTTACCCACAAGAACAATACAAAAAGTCTTAAACATTTCTTTAGCAGGACCTCAGGCGTTGTATTTCCTGTTCTAATTTTGTTATTTTCAAGACTTATAGATAGGCATTAAAGGGCATGAAGTTTAAAGAAAATCATGGTATATAAGGACATGTACATCGTGTTAGTAGAAAATTAACTAGAAAATATTTAAATATGTTTAGTACATGCTTTGTTCATTCATGAATTAGGCAATGAAAGTATTTAAGAGAATGAACTCTGGAGGAGGCCTAAGTAGATTTGATTTGGCTATGGCACTTTGAAGAAGTTACTAAGATCTTTGCCTCAGTTTCTATCTGTACACAAAATTATGGGTTATAATGGTATATACTTCACTGATTATTTTTGATTATTAATGAATATAAAACATAAAAATAGTACACATCTCATGATTAGTAGCTACTAATTTACCACTGTTATTAATACAGGGATTTTTAAATTTCTTGCATACCAACACACCAATAATTTGAGGTGTTCCTAGATTCTTATCTTAGGAATTTTACAAATGAAATCCATAGACCAGCATATGAGGTTTAGAGAAAGTATTATAGCTTGAAATTTTAGGAGGGAGAAGAGAAGGGGAGCTTAAGCCTAGAACATGAGAGAAGAAGGCAGAGCTCTTATTCAGAGAGGCAAGATGGGTTTGAGAAGCCCCATGAAAGAAGGCAGATCTCTTGCCCAGGGAAGCCCCATGAGAGAAGGTTCAGGGTTGTTTTATGGATGGACAGTTGTTCTCTACATGAGGAAGACCAGCTTCACAGGTCTCTACCTAACAAAGACCAGATTTCACAGGTTTCTGTAAAATGGGACAATCTAGAATTCAGAGTTTCTGTCATCTAAAAAGGGTGTAGGCTTTATCTAGAAATCATTTCTGGAGGGTATAACTTTTCAGGGAAGAAAGATAAGCAAAAAATCCAGGTTCTCCTTGCATGCTTAATGATATTTCCTGCTTTTAATCAAAGGAAAAAAAAACTGTTCCCTTTTGGGGTTCTGTTACCTTATCTGCCTAGTCAATATCTGTCTCCTATCATTACTGACTAGTGTTTTTAAAAATTTTTTTGTTTGAGAGAGACAGATTCTGTGTGTGTGTGTGTGTGTGTGTGTGTGTGTGTGTGTGTGTGTGTGTGTGTGTGTGTGTATGCAGTCACTTTGTGCTTCTTGTTTTAAGTAGTACTGGGGAAAAAATCTGAGCCATCAGGCTCTGCAATCGTGCCTTTAATCACTGAGCCATCTCTCCAGCCCTATAACCAGTATTTTTAAGTTTAATGTTTCGGCTACCTCAGCCTTTGAGGTTTTCTTTTCTCATGTAAATCCAGTTGTATACGTTTTAAGTTGAAGAATATCATTCAGTCTCTGAAGATTTAATGACATCATACTCTTGCTTAGAAATCCAGAGCATGGGTAAAAGTACAGGCTTTATAAAGAATGATGCTCAAATGTTTTATGAAACTGAAACACAGAAAAAGAGCTCAACAAGGAAGGCTGCACACAGCTGAGTGGCATACTTAGCCCTGAACACTTGATGCCCCAAGGACAATGGTTTAGCCATTTCCTGGTTAAGCTACTGTAAGTTTACATCAAGTCACTTTTAAATTACTATAAGTGAATTTTCTAATCAGACATACATCTAAAAATATACCTGTATATCTTAAGAGCTTGCTGAATAAAAGGATTTCTTAAGACCTTTTGAACATATAATGAAGTGGAACAGATAATTGTTATTGATTAATGAGGAAAAATTGTAAAGTCTTCATTTTTATAGTTTACCAACTCATTGATTTTAGAAATTAATAGTCCTTATTCTGAGACTACTAGATGCTTGTCTTATATTTGTAGGTATGCTACACTTGTTAAGTACAAGGTGTTAAGTGGGAGGAAGAAGCATTCAGACTGTTCTTATTTGTAAACCTTAAATACTCATTTGAAAAAAAACTACTCGTTTGACTATTTATTTTTTTGGTTATCTTAGAAAAGCTAAAAATATACCTGGACTTATTTTGAGTTGGTTTAACACAGGTTAAGATTTTATAAAATTTTTAAATTCTATTTTACTTTTCCCAGAATATTCACAGGATCTACAAGGCTAGATGGGAATGCTATTGGTAAGTATGTAGACTTACTCTACTTACAAGCTGTGCTTTGACTTAAAAACCCTTAAAATTGATATAAGAAATATAAATGCATTTATTTTATAGTGGATTTTGTTCGTTGGCTCTGTGCTGTATCTATGGATGAATTACTTTCCACTACACACCCAAGAATGTTTAGTCTGCAAAAAATAGTGGAAATATCATACTACAACATGGGAAGAATAAGACTGCAGTGGTCTCGGATTTGGGAAGTTATTGGAGATCATTTTAATAAGGTATTTGAATAGTTACAGTGTTTGTTTACAGTTACAATACTTTTTCTTCATTTAAAATTTCCTGTTTGGTCTGGAGAGATGGTTCAGTGTATAAGGAACTTACTTGTAAAGCCTGATGGGTCTAGGTTAAATACCCAGTACCCACATGAAGCCAGATGTACATAGTGGCACATGTGTCTGGAGTTTGTTTGCAGCAGCAAGAGGCCCTGACATGCCTATTCTCTGTCTCTCCCAACTCTCTCTTCTTGCAAATATAAAAATATTTTTTCAGCTTAGATTTTCTCTTTTTTTGTCTTTATTATCCATAATTGCCTATATTGTATGAGCAAATCTTATGATGGTGCCCCCAATTCCTTCCTCCAAGTCCCCAACCCACTGGGGACCCTCCTCGTGGGCATACTAGATCAGTCCCTGGGGTAGGGGGTTATAAATAGCACATCAAGTAACCAGGTTCCCCTCCTCTTTGTGTATTGTTGCTGAGGGGGAGAATGTCTCTGGATATTCTCTCCCACCATAGCTCTTACAATATTTCCACCCCCTCTTCTGCACAGTTCCCTGAGTCATGGTGGGTGAGTTTTAAGTCTGTTTTATTGTTGAGATCTTAAGTGTCTCTGGACTTCCGCTTTGGGTTGTGTTGGATATCGTTGTTGTCTGTCTCTTTGACCTATTCTGAGTTATCTGACTTGCTGTGGTGATATATCTTATGCTTATCATGACACTTTCTCAAAAATTCCATTTGGGGCCTACAAGATAGGCCTGGGATGGTTCATCTCTTGCCGGGATGTCAGGCACCTTCCCGGTTTGTCGTTTGTTGGATTGACCATAGCTCACTCACTGCCTTCTGAAAAATACAAACAGAATCTCCATTGGAGAGTGAGATCATTATAGGTTAAATGATACACCCAGTGCTAATTTGACAAGACTCTATTGGGTGCAGTGTCTCTGTAGTTCTCTGGTAGTGGGAATTTCCCTTTGGAGCCCAGATTTTTGGTCTCCATGGGGTTTCACCCTGTATCCCAGTTCCAGTTAAGGGTGCCTTGTCACAGAGTGGATTTCTTGGCCAACTATTGCACAGCTGATCACTTCTTGACTTGCAGATCTCTCCCATAAAGTAGTGTGTTCAGCATTCTCATGACATCAGTCTGAATTTTATAGCAGTGCTCTCTGCTTTCTCCAGATATCATTGACCAATTTTCCCCTGGCAGCTCATGTAACACCTACTAGCACTTCACATGCTACCATCTGGGAGCTGGTTATCATTTTGGATCTCACAGGGTTTCTCGGCATTGTGTGATGACTTTTTGTGGTTTCTTCAGCAATAGGATCTTACCTTTGATTAGGGGCAGGTATTCAAGACCTTTACAGAAACCTGTCTTGTTTTGGAGACCTCATGGGTCTCTTTGATCAACAGCTCAGTGTGGGAAGGAACCAGTAACTGGGACAGGGAGTTGCAGGTCCAATCAGTTTTTAATTGAGTTAGGCTTCCTCCTATTTTATTCATGGCCCCTCTTTCCAGGAGATGTCCACAGCTTCCTTGGGAGCTTGTTGAGTGTCGGTGAGGATTTTATGGTTTTGATTCATTATTCATTTAGCTTACTATATAAGTCCCCCTACCCTCCTGTTCCCCCCACATTCTTTCCACCACCTTTTATAGTCTCACAATCCACCTGTCAGGTTTGCTTAGTTTAAGTTTTACCTGGTTATGAACTGCATATGAGGGAGAATATGTGGCATTTGTCTCTGTTTTTCTGTGAGTTCGATAAGTATGATCTGTTCCAAGTCTGTCCACTTTTCTTTAAATTTCATTATGTCATTCTTCCTTTCAGCTGAATAGAATTCCATAGTGTAAATGTACCACATCATTGATATCCATTCATCCATTGATGGGCATTTGGGTTGATTCCAATTCTTAGCTATTATGAATTGAGCTGCAATAAACATGCCCCTATGCTGAGGCAGGAAAGCCTGAGGGTAGATGCCTAATAGAGGGATAGCTGGGTCCATTGGTGGCTCTATATCCATTCTATTCAGGAGTCTCCACACTGCTTTCCATAGTGGTTGTACAAATTGGCAATCCCACCAGCCGTGAATGAAGGTTTCTTTTTCCCACATCCTCGCCAGTATAAATTGTTGTTGGGTTTTTTAATGATTGCCATTCTGACTGGAGTAAGGTGGAATCTCATTGTAGTTTTGATTTGCTTTTCCCTGATGATTAAGGATGAGGAACATTTTCTCAAGTGAGAATTTACATTTGTGTTTCCTCCTCTGAATTCTCTGTTGAGATCAATGCCCCATTTTTTTTTGTTTTGTTTTTTTTTTCAGTTCTTTGTAGGTTCTAGATATTAGACCTCTCTCTGTGTTATAGCTGGCAAAAATTATCTCCCAATTTGAGGATGGTCTATTGGCCCTGAGTATGGTATGTTTTTCTGTTCATAAGCTTTTGAGCTTGATAAGATCCCATTGGTTAAGTGATTGTTGCACTTCCTGAGCGACTGGAGGTTTGTTCAGGAAGTTTTTCCCTACTACTATCTCAGGAAGAGTTCCTCACATATTTTATTCCAGGGTTTTCAGGGTTTCAGGTCTTATGTTGAAGTCTTGATCCATTTGGAGTTGATTTTTTTGCATGGTAAGAGAAGTGGGTCTATTTTCATTTTTTTGCAAGTATTTAGCCAGTTTGTCCAGCACCATATGTTGTAGATGCTATCCTTATGCCAGTGAACATTATTGGCACCTTTGTCGAAGATGAAGTAGCTATAGCAACTCGAACTAAGGACAGTAAAAATATTTTTAAGTAATATTTTAAAATTTTCCTAATCATAATCCAGTTGTTACTTTTTCATTCCATGCAATTGTTTTTTACTTTTTTAAAAATCAAATTTTATAAAACATTGCAGGAATTTTGTTATGACAACACTTTGCTAGGCTAAGGTAGAATTTTTATGTGCTTAAGGTCATTTTAAGATCCTACCTCAAAAAAGCAAAACAAAAAAGAAAACCCTTTTCATTAAAATATGTTTTTCTTATTGAGGAATACTTTTTGCATACCAGTTGACTTTATTTCACCACTAACACCAGCATCTTGGTTTTTGCTGTTGGTATTGTTGCCATTACAGGTTGGCTGTAATCCTAATGAAGATGTAGCGATATTTGCAGTGGACTCCTTGAGGCAGTTGTCAATGAAGTTTTTAGAGAAAGGGGAGCTTGCAAATTTCAGATTCCAGAAGGATTTCTTAAGACCTTTTGAACATATAATGAAACGGAACAGGTATTGTTTATTGAGTTGAATAATAGCAGAAAAAAAAATTTTCTATGACAAGAAAAATAGGGGGAAAGCCTGATGAGTTTTATGTATATGCATTTCTAAGTAATTGTATTAACATTTAGGTCTCCAACCATTCGAGATATGGTTGTACGGTGTATAGCACAGATGGTTAATTCTCAAGCTGCTAACATCCGGTCAGGATGGAAGAACATTTTCTCTGTGTTTCATCTAGCTGCATCTGATCAAGATGAAAGCATAGTAGAACTTGCATTTCAAACAACAGGGCACATTGTCAGTAAGTATTTTTTTTAACCATGTTCAAGTTAAAATACAGATACTTAATGTGTTCAGTTGATACTGCCAGTACAATAGGACTATGGGCTTTACATTTAGCAAATTTTGCTTATAAAACCAAAGTAAAAAAAATCTTAATTATATTATGATTATAGTTAACATTTGTTGAATGTTTTCTAGTGTTTCTTAGAGAAGTTAAGTAATTTTTCTAAGGTCATGAAACTGCTTAGTGATGGAGTTGATGTTCAAAGCCTAGAGTCTTGAGGCAAAGGTTTAGTTTTTTTCATCACTGTGTTTTATATATATATCTGCCTTTGAGGGAGATTGAAATACTAAGGATGTAAGTCGAGCCTAAATAAGGATAATGATCTCTCGAGGATCATGACACCATCTTAACTATCATTTAGTGAATGCTTGCTTAAGTATTTAAGCATTTAAAATATTTTTTGTCGTGTTTATAACCTGTGTTAGTCTTATTTTATATATCAAGAAACAGATACTGTGAGGTTATTTTTATATGCTTATTTTGCAAAAGTTGATTCAGTACTACTATGTCCCAGTTACTTTGTTAGGTACTTTGTTTATAGTATAAACAAAAAAAATGGGCATACTTCACTTACCTTACTGCTCAGGACAGGCAAATAGTAGAGAGTCTTAAACCCTATGTTTGTTAGATAACAAAGTCCCTAGTTAACCTATATGAAGTGTACATTACATTTAGATTTTACTGTATTTCTGGTTCTATTAAGAATAATTGAAAAATCATAGTTACTTTGATTTATTTTTCTTTGTTTTAGCCCTTGTTTTTGAAAAACACTTTCCAGCAACCATTGATTCTTTCCAAGATGCAGTGAAGTGCTTGTCTGAATTTGCATGCAATGCAGCTTTCCCAGACACAAGTATGGAAGCAATTCGACTTATTCGCCATTGTGCAAAATATGTATCTGATAGGCCTCAGGTATAGTATCATGTAGTAAACAAAATTTTGCTGAGTAGTTATTTCCAATCTAAATACTGTATGTGTTTAAGAACTTGGGATATATAAAGCATTGATTTTTCAGTGACCCCCAAAATAGTCTGAGCTTGTAATGGGGTGAGCTAGGGGTTAGAATTTAGATAATGCCCAGCAAAATTCTAATGCAACCCAAAATTTGAGGAGTACCCAGATTCATGTCTACAAAGTTAAAGAATTAAAATCATAGACAAGATAGTAAGGTATAATGGAAGACTTTATTATTTAAGGGAACATGGGGAGTTACAGAGTTCTCCAGCCACCAGTGTGGGGAGAAAACGTGGAGAGTTTAACAGAACTTACATTGTTTAGCTAAACATGCAGCAGGAGAAAAGATAACAGAGGGCTCCCATCATGAGAAGGAGAGGTTCATGAGGGAAAAATCTGTAGCCTTCCCCCACCCCAGCCATTAGCTGGGGTAGGGTAGGCCTTACCTTTTTATGGGAGATTCAGAAGTCAGTTTACCAGCCTGCCATGTGAGGAAGAGAGGGCGGATTAACTGTTCAGTCAGTATTTCCTGCCCTAGATGGGCAGGGAGACCATTGATTGGTTCATACCTGACCAATAAGTTTTAGCACCTAGGTTTGGGCTCTGGCTAGAGACACCTCCCACTCAAGGGACAGGTGTCTATGGAGCTACCTGACAAGCTTAATTTAGAGTTAAGATGGTTAATGATATGGTTATAGGCATTACTGAAGATGTCAAGTATTGTTCTGAGTGTTTTGCATATATTCACTTAATTTTCATAACAGTTAATGAGACATGTTGTGCTAATATTCTCCTATAGAGGAGAAAAATGAGGCTCAGGAAAGTTTATATATACCCACAGTTGCAGGGCTAGTAAGGAGAGTGAGGCCTGGAGATCCAGCCTGTGTTTGCAAGCATCCCCTGTTGTGTGGCATGTCTGCCTTTGCTCTGCATCACTGAAGGTGACTGTATATCGACAGGTTGTACCTAAGCTCTGAAGTAAAAGGTTGAATGAACAGCCTGGCTGCCAGTTTTAACTAGCATACCTAAATCTATTTATGTAAGTATCAAAACGAAAAGTAATGTGTCACAGATTTGTTAATGATTTTATTATGTATTGACATGGACCTTCAGAGAGCATATTACTTTTTATATACGTCAACTCATTTGACCCTCATACCTTTCCAGCATCATTAAATATAGCTATAGGATATCACACTATTTAAATAATAAAAGTAGGAAAACCAGAATTATTGCAGCTAATAATGCAGCAAACAGGTAAAATTAAATCTTTAGAGTCTAGTCCAAATAGATAGTCTGTGTCTTCATCTTTTTATTCTCACTTTTGGTTGATTAAAGCATTTAAATTCTTTTTGAGAAATAATAAATTGAATATGCAGATATCTTATTTTGCCTTTAATAATCTATTTCTTTTTATAGGCTTTCAAAGAATATACAAGTGATGATATGAATGTGGCACCTGAAGACAGGGTGTGGGTGAGAGGATGGTTCCCAATTCTTTTTGAATTATCTTGCATCATCAATAGATGCAAATTAGATGTAAGAACCAGGTAACAATCAGTATTTGAAATTCAAATTTAGAAGGATTTATTTTTACTCTCCTCTTAAGGGCACACAAGCTTACAGTTAATGATCATAAAATCGTGTGTTTTACCAAAAATTGTGACTATTAGGCAAATTTTAAAATAAATTAATGTAATTATTTACTTAAATTTTTTTATATTCTACTATTAATTTTAACTTAAGAGTCCTAAAAACATTTCACTCTTTTCACATATTTATTTCTAATCAGTAACTGAGGTTAGTGGCAAATTTTCTTACTGGTAAATGATCAAAGAATGTATATCTTTGTTCATTTGTTTGTTTTAGTCTCATATAGCCCAGGCTGGCCTTGAACTCCTTCCTGTTCCTTCTGTTTCCACCTCTGGAGTCTGGAGTGCTTTAATTACAGGAGTACACCACTATACCAAACTAGAAGAATTTTTTTTTAGTTAAAAAAAATTATTTTATTTTATTTTTTTGGTTTTTCGAGAAAGGGTCTCACTCTAGCTCAGGCTGACCCGGAATTCACTATGTAATCTCAGAATGGCCTTGAACTCACGGCAATCCTCCTACCTCTGTCTCCAGAGTGCTGGGATTAAAGGTATGTGCCATCATACCTGGCCCAAGCTAGAATTTCAAATGCATATATTTTGTTGTAATTTATTATATATATATATATATATATATATATATATATATATATATATATATATATATGGGCTGGGAAATGGCTAATTTATGGTGATGTACACCTGTAGTCCTAGAACCTGGGAGACTAAAATAGGAAAATCTTGGATCTGAGTCCAGCTCAGGCTGTATGATGAGACCTTTTCTAAAAACCAAATAAAAATGAATCTTCTCTCCCTCACCCAAAATCAGTATTGTTTCCCAACTGAAGTTTATTGCTTGGGTCCATGATACATTGGTTTTCACCGTATCTTTTATATTAAAAAATGTAGTTATTGTTGTCAGTTAAGGAAAGAAAAGCAATCAGTTAACTTTGTTCTGGTTTTGATTTTCCTACCTCACCCCAGGAGTTATATTTGGCTAGCTATTTAGATTACATTAAATATGCAACATTATGACTTTTTTTCTTTTGGGAGGGTATGGAGTTTCGAGGTAGGGTCTCATTCTAGCCCAGGCTGACCTGGAATTCACTCTGTAGTCTTAGGGTAGCCTCAAACTCAAAGCTATCATTTTACCTGTGCCTCCAGAGTGCTGGGATTAAAGGTGTGCACCACCATGCCCAGCTACATTATGACTTGTTTTCTTTTTTTATTATGACTTTTATAATTGCAGAAAATTTTTATATGCTTTCTTCACTTTCCCAAAATTCTCTAGATTTAGGATTGAATAGTTGACCTAGAGTCTTAAATATTGTTTTTCCTTATACTTGCATAAATTAATAAACAAATAACTCCTAAGTATTACCTTTTTAAAGAAGGTACCTGCAATAGTAAAATCCTTAGTAACTTGATTTCTGTGTCTGCTTTCAAGCCTGAGAGAGAAAAACCAGGGTTGCCTTCAGCTTTTTATGCACCTTTCAGTCATAGGATGCAATATTGCTACTTAGAACTGGAGGGAGTGGACTTCAAGCCTTGCAGATGGAGGAAGCGGGCCTTCTTCTAGCATAACGGGTGGGACGGCTGATTAGACCTAGCATTCAGTTATACAATAAAGTGTTGTAGGCTACTGTGAACTTGCCGTGGGCTGAACATACTGGGTTATTTATTTTCCATAGTCATATAGCAGACATTTTTTGAGAATGTACTCTCTACTAGTCATAAACTAGGCCTGAGGTACCACAGCAGCACAAGAGCTAGGCTGTGTGTCAGTCATTATGGAGTCTTTCAAAGAAATTTTTATTTAACTATTTTTAGACTTTTAAAAATATTAACCACTTCTGAGTTGAAGGGTGCCTATATTTTGTCAGAAAAAGAAACATAAAGTTCAGACTCTAATGTTTCATAAACATTGTTTCAATAAAGATAATAAAGAATCAGAGACCCATTTTTCTAGTCAGTATGATCCAGTGGCAATTTCTTTGTCCACAAAATATTGATTGTTTGCCTAAGTAATGAGCCTAGAATATAGCAGGAACAAAAAGACCTAACGACCTGTGCTGTAATGTAACCTTGATCCTGTGGATATGTTTCCTAAATCTTGTGTGGAGGTAATTATGTGAACAAGGTTTATAGTGCTATCCAAAATTTTCCACAACCATTTGAAAAGGAATGTTGAAATGTAATTTTTGTTTGTACTTAGCTGTGAATACCCTTTCTTCCTTTAGATTATGACATTACTATTCACTCAAATGATGACCCATTTCAGTCTGTGTAATCCCATATAAAAGTTTCAAGTGCTGGTGTGGTGTTAGTAGAGAAAGATAAAGAAATAAACGAGGTTCCCTCCTCCCCCAAGTTATAAAGCGTAAGGAAACCTATTATTTTACAACTTAAATATCTTAAAATTCAATATAATACATTAGAGACCAACTTTAACTGTTTTCTTCCTCGTTTTGTGAAGTTTTGCTTTTTTGTATTGTTGCTTTTCTGATTATCTTCTGTTATTTTAGGGGCTTAACAGTAATGTTTGAGATAATGAAAACGTACGGCCACACTTATGAAAAGCACTGGTGGCAGGATTTATTTAGAATTGTTTTCAGAATCTTTGACAATATGAAATTGCCAGAACAGCAGACAGAGGTGAGAGAATATGAAATTTAAAAACAAAAAAGCCTCTTGGCAAAATTAAGTTTTAAAAATTCTTAGTATTTGTACCCCATACGTTTTTAGTGTTTCAGATTAAACACATTGTGCAGAAAATAATCTCTAGAATATTATTGTTTTGTAAACAAGAACATGTTTGGTCATAGACTAACTTAATGAATTAGTTTTTGTTGCCATCATTTGTGTTAAATTTTCAGTTTTTCCACAGTTTGATATCGTTACAGCTATAAAATAGAGTAACTTTAATTAGATAGTGACTTCTTAAGAGTTCCGAGTTTGGTAAATTTGTTTTACTTGATTCAATGCATTTTACTACAAACCAGTTACAGTATGTATTTCCGGCACTAGAGAGAGAGCTTCACATTTCATGTTGTTCTGAATGGTGAGATTAAATATGGACTTTTGCAATTATTCCTTATATGCTTGAACAAAAATGAAATTACTCAGACTTTGTGTAGCTTTTCTTGTTTTACATGGTATTTTGAAGTTATCATAGTTTAGGAAAATGAGTTTTATTTTAAATCTGTGATCAACTCACTTGGGTAAATTATTTTTCTTCTTCCCTCTTCTGCTGTCTTACAGAGTAAGGACAGTTGCTATTATTCATGTATGTTGTTTCAAAAGTTATAATGACTATATCAAGATATTACAGTTTTTAATAAAACAAATAGTGCAAAAATAACCTACATTATTTTAAATGTAGACAAAGACATTAAACTGAAGTGAGTATAGTGTTCTAGAAGAACCTGAATGGTCTAAAAGGAATATCAACAGCTATAGGTATTAAATACATGAACATTTTTTATTTCTAGTTATTGACCTTCATTTATTGTCCCCTCCCCCCCCAGAAAGCTGAATGGATGACAACAACTTGCAATCATGCACTTTATGCAATATGTGATGTATTCACCCAGTATTTAGAAGTACTCAGTGATGTGCTTTTGGATGATATTTTTGCCCAGCTATACTGGTGTGTGCAACAAGGTAGGTCTATACCAGCTGCATGACACAAAGTATTACATGTGGCCCTGATAATGTAAAAATGAATTTTTCTTTCTTTTCTAGACAATGAGCAGTTAGCACGATCTGGTACAAACTGCTTAGAGAATGTTGTTATTCTGAATGGTGAAAAATTTACTTTAGAAATCTGGGACAAAACATGTAACTGCACCCTGGATATCTTCAAAACCACAATCCCACATGCGTAAGAAGATTTTATATAACCCTACATTTATATCTGTATACTGCTATAGCTTAAAACTGATCAGTGATGAAAAGGTTGATAATAACTAGTAATTTCTGATTATGGAAATCTTTAAAAAGTATTAAAGTGATTTAGACTTACTACAAATCAAACTCTTGATAAATTGTAATGATTATATTAATTTAAATTTTTTGTAAACCCTGTCACATTATCCAAAATTCAGATGATAATGTAATAGCTCCACTAACTTTTATAAGGTTTTTCTTATACACAATACCAAGTGGTAGTTTTCAATTGAAGAGGGAAAAAGTTTCTCAACATATATTTCAGTTACTATAGATTTAATCAAAGGAAAACTTATTTTATCAACCTTAACTTCAGAAAAGTTTATCTTATTATAAGCTGATGACCAGATTATTCTTCCAATTATATTGAGTACTAAACTGTTTTCTGGGAGTACAGATTTTAAATTTTTAATGGCTGTCTTTTAGGTAATTGTTTTTAACAATAGTCGCAGTAGTGTGCGTGCGGCGCCACGACAGGGCTTCTTGCCTTCTTCTAGCCCCTAAAAGCATCTTTTTGATAAGAAATTTTTGCTTTTTTGAACCCATTTCAAAATGTGTTGCATGTGGTATGTATGTCCTTCCCTTCTTCTGGTGACTGGTGTGCTTTTGTATCTTTTAAAGCCTCCTGACTTGGCGTCCTACTTCTGGAGAAACTGCTCCTCCATCTCCGTCTCCTGTGAGTGAAAAGCAATTGGTAAGTAAATAAATCACATTTTTAATTACTTATAAGTAATTTTACCTTGGACTAAACTCATCAGTGTCCAATTCTTTTCCTAGTTATAACAAAATACCTAATCCTTGGTAGCTTCAAAATAATACAAGTGCGTGCCTGTAGTCCCAGCTACTCAGGAGGCTGAGGCGGAGGATCACTTGAGTCCAGGAGTTCTGGGCTGCAGTGCGCTATGCCGATAGGGTGTCTGCACTAAGTTCGACATCAATATGGTGACCTCCCCGGAGCGGGGCGCCACCAGGTTGCCTAAGGAGGAGTGAACCGGCCCAGGTCGGAAACTCCCGTCCTGATCAGTAGTGGGATGTCGCCTGTGAATAGCCACTGCACTCCAGCCTGGGCAACACAGTGAGACCCTGTCTTTTTCTGAGTTTATTAAATAAATTTAAACCAATTTATAAAATAATAATAATAATGATATTCTCACAGTTCTAGAGGCTAGGAAGGTCCCAGCAGGTTTGATGTCTGGTTTAAGCTACTCACTGCTTCCAAAATAGCACCTTATTATTATTGCCTCCTTATATGACAGAAGACAGAAGAGCAGAAAACAGCTTAGTTAATACATTCCATCCCTTTTGTACAGCATTATCCTATTGGGACACCTTCTCATGGCTAATTCACCTCCTTAAGATCCCACTTTTTAATACTGTTCATTGGGGATTATTTCAGCATTATTTTGCTTTTGGGTTTTCTTACAAATACACTTCACCATGAATTTCAAACACAAACATTCAAACTAGGGCTGGAGAGATGGCTCAGCATTTGCCTCCAGTGCCTAAGGCCCCGGGTTCAATTCTCCCACGTAAGCCAGACCCACAAGGTGGTGGCCCTGGTGCTCTCTCTCTCTCAAGTTGACATATAAACTGTTCATTGCACCAAGTTTAACCATGTTATATAACTTTTTGCTTCATTTATTATTCCCTTCTTCATTCCTTTCTCCTTACTCCCTTGCTCCCCTCCATAGCTTTCTTAATTCTTTGAAAGAAATTGGCAAATATGTTATCTTTTCACTTCATAAAATTTCAGTGTTTTATTTCCTTAAGGAAAACAAAAACATCTCACATAACTACAGAGCAATTAGCAATCAGGAAGTTTTTGTTGAAAAAGATTATTATGCCATCTATGTAAACCTGATTAAAATTTCTGTTTATGCCATTTTACTATAAACAACACCAAAACAGTAGGCTACAACTTTAACTTTTTTTCCAATTGAGCCATCGAATTTTAAAACCAGTAGGCCTTAGAAGCAAGGTAATGCCACGGACTCTGATTTGTCTCTCACAACATTTAAATTTCTTATTAAATTGCTGACAGTTAAAACTTAGATTTCACAGAAAAAGCACATTTTCTCTTGAACTGTGACATCTGCCCTAATTGGAACCACTTGCTCTGTGACTGATCTTCTGAAGTCCATGTGCCCCAGGCCCATTTCTAGGACATCCAGTTGTAAACCAGGGCTGGAGAGATGGCTCAGCTGGTAAAGGCACTTGTTTGCAAAGCCCAATATGGAGGTTTGATTCCCCAGAACCCACGTAAAGCTAGATGCAGCATGGCATATGGATCTGGAGTGTTTCTAGTTACAAGCCAAGAATGAGCTAGTAGTCATCTGTGGTTTGTTTCTGTGCTACACAGGGTAGCACTTGCATTGTGGCCTTTACTGTCTTCCAAAGAAAACCTTGGCTCTGCACTGTCTTCGCTCTGTCCCATTCCACATATCACTTATCCGATGTGGAAAATGAGTGTCATGGTGAAGATTAAATTGGGTAATCACCTGATCATGGATTTAGAGTGGTGAGCTTGGGTATCCAAGTCCCACCCACAGACTTCAGGTGGATCACCTTCTTAGTGTCCTAGCTGCTTATTGCTGCTGCCGCCATTTTCAGTGGCCACCTGCTCTTCTCTTAGTCTGAGTGCATTATACTGTTTTCATGAAGTAGTGCCTAGGCGTGGAAGTGTGTCAGCTGCCATTTACTGGCTGACATTGCTAGTATTTTGCTATCTCCTATTCTCAACCTGCAAAGAAACTTTTCTCTGTTTTCAAACCAGACACCATCAGCTCAGGAAGATTAATCATTTTCCCTGGGGTCTGATGTTCATGCTGGCATCGAACTCTGTTGTAGATCTGTTGGACTCCAGGGTCTAGTGTCACTTCATAGCACTACACTCCTAGTCAGTCACCATCACATTGACCTTCCTGGTCCAGGTGTTCTGGGCTGGAGAGATGGCTCAGCAGTTAATACCACTACCTGTGCAAACATGAGCACAGACCACTCAAGCTGATTCCCATGACACACATAAATAGCTGGACATGGTCACATGCATCTCTAACCCCAGTCTGATAGGGTTGCTGAGATCCCAGAATCCTAGGCTTCAGCTAGCAAGAGACTCTAGCACAAATAAAAATGGTCAGAAGAGCAAAACAGCCCACATTCTACTCTGGCCACCACAGCCAAGTGCAACACCACACAGGCAAGTATACTTGTATGCACCATATATATATACCACACCACACACTCAGCACACATGGCATTGCTCACACACAGGCAAAAGAGAGAGAGAAAGATCCTTTCTTAAGCTGCCTTCACAAGGCTTTCCTGGCCTCAGTTTATAGTATTAAATCTCCCCTTACCACTCAACAAATGTGTATTCTGTTTAGATTTTGAATACCTTAGTCTTTAGATTTTGAATACCATACTGATAACTTGTGAATGTTGCTGACTAGGTTTTCCATGCATTACAACAGAGCTCTTTAAAAAATATTTTTTTATTTATTTGAAAGAGAGAAAATGAACACACCAAATCCTCTTGCCACTACACACAAACTCCAGACACATGTGCCACTTTGTGGGTCTGGCTTTATGTGGATACTGGGGAGTCAAACCTGGACTGGTAGGCACCTTTAACTGCTGAGCCATCTCTGTTCAGCCCAAAACTTAGCATTCTTATCTATTGCTCTTGGGTGGTATCTAGAACTCTGATCCCATTGTTGGACTGAAAGGAAACCTTTTGATTTGAATTAGACAAATTCTTCTTCCTTCTGCCTCAGCCTTATCTTAAAAATAGTCAGCTTTTACCCATGTATAAGTAATTAAAATTATTGTTTATTGTGTGTATAATCACAATGTTCAGGATGTCATTTTCATAGGTAATTTTTAAATTTCATAATGTAATTTTTTAAAACAGTATAATAGAAAGTATTTTCATCCTTCCAGTATGCTTAACAGTAAATTTTTCTATTTATTAGGATACAGTATCACAGAAATCAGTAGATATACATGATTCCATTCAGCCAAGATCTACAGATAATAGACCGCAAGCATCATTAGTTTCTGTCTCTACTGTGAATGAAGAAGTTAACAAAATTAAATCTACAGCAAGTAAGTTATTTCTCTAAAGAAAGTAATTATGTAGATAAGGATTAACAGTTTTGGGGCTACTCTTGTTAATAACAGACATATACTGTGATCACTTGTTAGATTACTTCTTTACTCAAAGTCTCCCCACTTGGATATCTCTGACACACAGAACTTCACTAACATCTGCCAATACCAGTGTTCTCCACAGTGCGTTTGTGTTGGACACATGGCTGTTCCTTTTACATCTCCTCTATACTCCAGCCCCATTTTCTATCTGCAAGGTGGAAACCAGCATGCCTTGCTCTACCCATCTGCCTGGAGACTTAGTAAAAGATCCCAGAACCAAGCTGCTGTCCATGTCACACACACAGAGTCATGGACCACTTTTAGCCCTCCCATTACCTTTGCCTAAAAGAGAAGACCCCCTTTAAAAAAAAACAAAAAAAAAACTAAATTCACTCAAACACCTAGGAAAGTCTACTACAGCCTTAGAAAAGAATGTGGCTTTAAGCACTTTTAAACAATTGAGGTTTAAACTCACATAATAGCAATAACTATTTGAAAATGAACGATTCAGTGGCATTTACTATATTCAGAATGCTATGCAACCACCACCTACAAGGAACCCCATAACCATTGAGCAGCCATCCCTAATTTTGCCTTCCCTTTCCCTTTTCCTTTCTGGGTCTATGGATATATGCTTCTGAACATGTCATGGAAGTAGAATCATACAGTATGTGACCTTTTATGCTTAGCTTCTTTCATTTAGCATAATGTTTTAAGATTCATTTCACTGTAGTATGGATCAGTAATTGACTACTTTTTGTTATTTAATAGTAATCTGCTTATGTGTGTATCTAGGTTTTCTTTGCTGATTGAGTTGGTCTCACCTTTGGTTATTATGAGTAGTATCCTAGGAGCACTGATGGATGAGTATTGTTGGAGCATCTGTTTCAGTCCTACTGTAAATGTACCTAGCAATGGAATTACTGGGTCATACGATAATTTTACTTTACTTGGCAAGGAATCAAACTGTGTTTTATGGTGGTCACACCATCTTACATTCCTACTTTTTATGTTTTGTTTTTTTTTTTTGTTTGTTTTGTTTTTCCATATCATTTCTAGTATCTTTCCTTCTTCTTTTTTTAATGATTGTCATCCTACAGGGTATTGAATGGTATTTCATGGTGGTTTCCATTTGCATTTCCATAGTAACCAGTGATGTTAAACATTTCCATATGCTTGTTGGATATTTGTATCACTTCTTCATAAAAATTTTTTGCTTATATCCCTTATTTTTTATTGGATTTTTCTTTTTGTTCTGGATATTTGAGTGCTAAACTCTTATATAGTATATTATTTACAAATATCTATTTATGTCCCACTCTTAGGTCTTCTTTTCAGTTTCTTGATAATGTTCTTTTTTTTTTTTTTGTGGAGATGCCGGGGAACAAAGATAATGTTCTTTAATTCACAATGTTTTTATTTTTATTTCATTTTATTTATAAACTTATTTTTGGTATTTTTCTTTGTGGCCTTCTATGGCCTGGAACTTACTATATAGACTTGACTGGCCTTTCATTGGTGAGTCTTCCTACCTTTGCCTCCCAAGTACCAGTATTATAGTAATGTACTACCATACCCAGCTCAAAAGTGTGATTTTTTTTTCAAGATCTAATTTATCTATTTTTTTTTCTTCTCACTGTTATTGGTTCTGCTTCTCTCTCACAACTAAGAATCCACTGCCAAATTGGAGGAAGTTTTCCCCAGTATTGTCTTCTAAGAGTGTAATTGCTTAGCTCTTATATTTAGGTCATTAATCTAATTTGATTAAATTTTTTAGGGAATTAATCCTGAGTACTTACCATTATTCTGGAGAGAAAATGGGTTTTTTCCCCTTTATTATCCATAATTAGATACATTGAGTGATCAAATAATGAGTTGGTATCCCCATTTCCCTGATTCCTCTGTTCCGTGTCCCCAATCAGCTGGGTATTATCCTCTGTGGGAAGATGTGTTTTATTGTCCCAATTGAAAGCATCTTCTGGCCTTCAGTCACTGTCTTGCTAACCTCTGAAAGGGGTAATAGGTAGATGGTTGTGGCCAATTTCCACCTTTCAATCTTGTTCTCTGAGGGACAGAATGGCTTTTATAGGAATTCTTCACAGCTTTAGTCTGCACTGAAAAAATACTGTAAGGACAGAATAATGAATGACCTTTCTCTCCTTTAGCCCAGAAATTCAAATTAAATATACTTATCGTTGTGTGACTTGGTTACCACACATTAGAAAGTTCTCATCTGGCTACTCTGGGAACTAACCTTTTCCTGGAACAAGTGTATTTTTCTATTGCTACTCTAAACCAAGGGCTTAGGCTACTGTTAATGTGCCAGATGTGGTACTCTTGTTTCCTGGAAGTGTTTGAGGTAAGGGATATCTCATATTTACTGACTCCAAGTAGGTTGTATTGGAGGAAGAACAAATGGCTATCTTGTTCCTACAAGATTTTTTAATTGGTGAGCCAAGGCATGGCTCCTCTGTCTGATGAGGAAGCCCCTGCCATCTAACTGTCTCCTGTTTAGAGAAGATAGAACACCACACACCTGAGTTCTCCACATGCTTTCAGAAAGCACCATTGTCCATCCAGTCTTGGTTCAGTACCTACAGTCTTCCAAAGTTCAAACCTACTGAGTTTGTACCCTCTCCTATTGTAATCCAAAGAAATGGTCACCTCATAGAATTTTGCATCAAGCCTTGTGATGAATAAAACTTGTCCAAAAAGTTATTGTCACCCAAAGTGTTGCTGGTCCTTGCTAATAGATCTCCATGCAGTTCTCAAAGGGCACTCACTGGAAAGTGTGGAGAGGCACAGGCTTCTTGTTCATAGTACAGCCTCAACTGCCAAGCTCATCTCCAGGATTATCTGAATGCTACTCAGAGCTCTCTTAACACTCATCAGCAGCTCATGTGGAACTGATGAGACCACGTCTCCAGAGGCACCACTTGCTGCTCTGCCCCTGCTAGTCCTGGCGCTACCAGGAGGCTCTGCCTCATGGACTGAGGTATTTGGGATGAGTGAGTGCACATCGGCATATCGTCAACTGTGAAGTAGGAAAGGAAAATGAGGAGTCACTTGAGGAAGAGACAACCATGGGACTTGTGGGGTTCTTTGTCTTTTTAACTTGTCATCTACCACAAGACTGCAAAGTACAACGTTTCTAGAAAAGAACCAGAAAGAAGCCTCTTTAGTGACCTTAGTAAGAGCAAATTTCACTCCCATAAATTGGTGCCAGAAGAGGAAATTGTAATAAATCCTTTTTAATAGCAGAAAGATGCTACGGGAGTCCAAGTCAGTCACCGCTAGAGACTGATGAACATGGCAGCTCCTTGTTGTCTGTTCCCTCCCCTCCATTCCCCACTTGGTCACATGTCACTGCTTACTGCCCAGTGCTTGCAGCAGCTGGCTAGGTTTCTGACCTATTCTTTTCCCTAACCTTCTGCTTATACATTTGCTTTGTTGTGTGGTCAATGAAGTGGAGCATTCTCTTATGACATTGACCTGACAGGCTAGGCTGCTGGGCTGTCAGCTCTGCTCTGTGGAGCAGATTTGTTCACAATAGAGAAATGTTGCTGTTATCACTGACAAGAGGAAGGCCAAATGAAGAGCGCTTTTGACACTGTTATTTGAGTAATTTTGTGGTGATGTGCTTAGCATAAGATTTTACAACTTTTCTGGGGGATCCATTTAAACATAGAAATCAATTTTAGCTACAAGTACTATTTAGGCCCAGGTAAAACATCTAGGCCTAAGCCACAGTATTGCCTAGATGGATCAAAATCCTGACTGTCCCATTGACTGTTGGATGGTGATTTGGCTCCTGTTGCTTTTGATCAGCTGTAGGTTTCAGAAAATCCTATTTGTTTTTTAGTCAATTTCTTACTTAAGACTAAACTGCATATTATTTAAAAATTGGTAGTATAACCAACTTGAATACAACATGTTTACTGTTCAGACCATGCAGGCTATTTGTTTATTTAAACAATGTACTGTTTGTTTGGTAGAGATTAAGTAAGTTAAACTTTTAGCAAATAGTGCTTATGTATAAAAGTCGAATGTTCTCAGTGTGAGATATATAAGTGACTTTCATACATAGAAATAATGTTCTTAGCATTATGTCAGAAATTCTAAAGGATTCAAAATAATGTTTTGTTTGCATGTGTATTGGGGGGTTTCCTCACAGAATTTCCAGAACAAAAATTGTTTGCTGCCCTGTTGATTAAATGTGTTGTGCAGCTGGAACTCATCCAGACCATCGACAACATTGTGTTCTTCCCAGCCACAAGTAAGAAGGAAGATGCGGAAAACTTAGCTGCAGCCCAGGTAAGAAAATGTGAGAGCAAGTTAAACACACACATCAAATAGATAGTCAAGCTAGAGATGTCATTTGGAAGGCCTTCATGTAGCTGCCATTCTGAACTCTGCACCTGGATAATGTCTCGAGGTAGTGATTATGACTGCAGCAGAGAGGAAGGTCAGGGACTGAGCTCTGGGGCCTCAGGCTCTGTGCCTTTTGGTGACAAAGCAGTTGATTGAGAATGAGAATCAGTGATCAGGAAGAAAAGCAAGATAGATCAGTGTCATCCTGGAAGCCAAATAAAGAAAATGATTTAAGGATGTATTGAAGCTGATAGTTCGAGTAACATTGCATCTGAATGTTTGGAGAACTTTGTAGGCTTGATAATGTCTTTTTAATCTTAGCATTGAGGACAAAAGCATAGCTGTAATGGATACAAGAGAAAAGAGGAATCAGAGACAGTAAATGGTATGAAGGAGTATTGCCATAAGAGGGTCCAGAGAAATGGAATGACAAGGATCATGAGGGGTCATGAGAGGGGCTTGCTGTCTTCTGTTTATCACATTGGCACTATGGAAACATGTTCACTGATCAAAGAGCTCCTCTATAGAGAGAGATGTCTCTAGACAATATTTCTGAGTGACTGGTTCCCTTCACAGAGTGGCGTTGTCTGGTGTTACCACTAGATAGTCCAACAGTGTGTGTGTTGGGGGGACAGAGGGCATGAGCCACAGAAGGTTGGTACATTTGGGGGTAGGAGTTTGTGGGAAATCTGTTTCTATAGCTTTGGCTTCTCATTGTGTTGAAAAGAAAAATCACCATATAAAGTTGAGAAGAATGTTTTTAGATACTTGTTAAGTGAGCAAACAAACTGACCATTGAGATACATAGCTGGGAAACTTGGAGGAGTTATGAGAGCACCTGAATTTGTGGGGCTTAAAGAGAAGTGTGTGCCCCAGTCCTTTCGTTTTTCTGGGTGCAGTTGTGGTATTGGCAGAGTGTAGCTAGCCAGTTACAAAAAAGAGGTGAGGGACTTTATAAGGGAATAAAATCATGGCCCAGATTCCAAACTGGTTGGGAAGAGAAGTGACAACTATAGGGCTAGGGAGCTTCAGGGGTGGCCAGGAGCATGGGCCCAGGAGGAAACAAAGCCCTGGGGTGAGTCAGGTTTCAGGGAGGATGATAAGTCACCAGGATATATAACAGAAGAACACATTCCCCAATCTGAGTTTCTGTGGCTTGCTTATAAAAGTATTCTTTGGGAAGCATTAAGTCCTAAGTTTACTAAAAGTATGATGACTGTGTGCTATTTTTCCAAAGAGAGATGCAGTGGACTTTGATGTTCGAGTTGATACTCAAGACCAAGGAATGTACCGCTTTTTAACATCACAGCAACTTTTTAAGCTACTGGACTGTTTATTAGAGTCACATAGATTTGCAAAAGCATTTAATTCCAACAACGAACAAAGGACTGCTCTGTGGAAAGCAGGTAAGCAGCTTACATGTCACCTACTATAGAGGCACTACAGATGTACATTTGTCAGAACTCCTTGAGCAGACACTTGCGGTGTAGAGATAATAAGAATGTCTTTGGGTCAACTGTAAGCCAGATGACCACCTCAGTACATTCCTCCCCTCTTTCAGTCCATCTGGTAACTAGCTAATTTAACCAGTTCTTCTTCCATCTTGTTGACCCAGACCAGTCCTGTGAGGAAATGACATGTATCAGGGACACACATGCAAGAATTCTGACATGTCTATTTAAATGACATCTGCTTTCTTGGGAGTGGCCATCCCTCCCAATAGAAGTCAGTGTTACGGGAGTGGGAAGATTATTTATTTTATACCTGAGTCAGCAAATCTGAATACTGACTAAGCTCTTGGGCCAGGGAAATGACTCAGGGGGCAAAGTGCTTGCACGAGGGCCTGAGTTTGGGTCCCAAACGTGCATAAAAAGGCCTGGGATAGTGACACATGCCTCTAATCCCAGCAATGGGGAAATGGAGACCAGCATGATTCTTAATGTAGCTGAATCAGTGAGTTCTAGATTCAGTGAGAGACCCTGTCTCAAAAAGTAAGGTGTAGACTAAACGAGGAGGAGACCCAACATGACCGCTTGCCATCTGCACACACATATGAACATTTATGCACACATGCATATGCTCCACATACACCAGAGAGAGAGGGGGGGGGAGAGAGAGAGAGAGAAGCTCTCTATAAACTACTTTTTTTTTTTTTTTTGAGGAAGGGCTTAAGTTAGCTAACAGTTCCAGGTTACAGTCCACCATGATTGGGAAGGCATGATTTAGCAGGAACTTGGAAGCAGAGTGACAAATGAAACTACACTGACTTTAAAAAAATTTTTGTTTTTGTAAGCAAGTGCTTTGAACTGCTGAGTCATCTCCCTCCAAAAAAGAGAGAGAAGGAAGGAAGGAGTGACCATGGACATGCCTGGGCCGCTTACTACTGCAAACGAATTCCAGATGTACTATGTTGTGCATCTGGCTTTATATAGCTACTGGGTCATCAGGCCTTGCAAATAAGTGCCTTTAACTAATGAGCTGTCTCTCCATCTTTTTTAAAGAAATAGTTGTTGGTGCCTATTCATTGCAAACCATGCTTGGTGAGAGAGCCAGAACATATAGGAAGAATAAGGGGGCTGATGTTTATCTAACAGCAGATTCTACATCAAGTAGAGTACTGAGTGCTTTATATTTCCTGATTTTTTTAAAAAGAAACTAAAATGGTGTGGGGAGAGGGGATGGAGAGGTGGTTAAATGGTTAAGACATTTGCCTGCAAAGCCTAATGACATGAGTTCAGTTTCCCAAGTACCCATGTAAAGAGATGCACAAAGTGGCGCATGCATCTGGAGTTCATTTGCAGCAGTTGGAGGCCCTGATGTGCCCACATTCATTCTCTCCCCTTTCCTTCCTCCCTCCCTCCCTCCCTCTCTCTCTCTCTCTCTCTCTCTCTCTCTCTCTCTCTCTCTCTCTCTCTCTCCTCTCTCTCTCTCTCCCTCTCCCCCCCATCTCCCTGCTTGCAAATAAATAAAAATATTTTTTAAACACTAAAATGTTTTTATTCTCTTCCCTTAACAACCTAACTCTTGGGAAGAACTGACTATAGTTGCTACCACCATTTGACTGGAACCTTTGGAGGTGACCCCGCTCCTTGTTTGCACTGGCTCTGCCCCTTCACATGTCTGGCATGTAAACAGCCCTCCCTTTCATTAGAGAGCCCTGCAATGGGTAGAGCATCTGCGCCTGTACCTTTGATCTTCTAGTAAGGTCTATAGAGTGTGTCTGTTTTGCACATAGCCAATGCTTACAGCCGAACACAGAGTGTACATCCCACAAGCCGTTTTTCCTTTGTGTAAGGTACCTTGCCAATCTAATTCTAGAAACTACCCCTTTCTACAGGCTTCAAAGGCAAGTCCAAGCCCAACCTTCTGAAGCAGGAGACTAGCAGCCTGGCCTGTGGATTGCGGATTCTCTTCCGGATGTACATGGACGAGAGCCGGGTCAGTGCCTGGGAAGAAGTCCAGCAGAGGCTTTTAAAGTAAGACTCTTGGCTGACTTCTGCTTTTGACCCATGTGGATATGTCCAGTAGAAAAGGGAGAGTAGTAGGACCAAGAAGGTAGTTGAACAAAAGCCCCTTATCCACAGATCAACTATGAAAATACAACCTTTCAAATCAGTGTGCCATAGAGGGTATCAGACTGGCTGTGAATCTCCTTGCTCAGCCTTTTCTGTATCTGGGACTACAGGCAGCAGCACCAGCTGGCTGAGCTAAATGTGCTATGCCCAGCTGACAGCATATGAGCACATTGTGTCCACCATACAGGACAAAGGAGAAAGATTTATTTAGAACTAACATTTAGAAACTACAACACAGTTCTTGCATCTTTTAAGTGTCAGTAAGACACACAATTTTTTACAGAGCAATCATTTTGTGGAAAATAAGAGGTTGCCTTATCTGCTTACCTGCATTTTAAAAAAATATTTAGTTTCTATTGGTATTAATTTTTTCCACTTCATGACAAGTAAATTTTGAACTCATGCTAAAAATGAGTCATGTCATTTAGAAAGGTGCATTATATTCCTTCGTGTTCGAAGACCAGCTAAACACATTTTAGATTAGAACTATAAGAAATCACCTAGTTTGTATTTTCCCATTTTTATTGACAAAACTAATCAGGCTCAATCAATGAAGGGAAGAGCCACTCCACATTTCAACCAGAGCTCGTGACAACAGGCTTACACATGGGCTGTCACAGTGTAGCTTTAAAGTCATGAACTTAGAAAATTAAGAAAATGTGCATTTCCTGAGAAGTTGCAGTGGATTTGTTACTTGAAAAATGTGTGAGTTAATGTAAAGAGATGGGATCTGGTCTGTTCATTAACCATTACTCACCACCCTCTTTGTTATCTTAAATAGTGTCTTGTTTTTTCAGTGAACACACAGACAAGCAGGTGTGCATATAATGTAAAAGCTTTTTTTTTTTGCAGTGTCTGCAGTGAAGCACTAAGTTACTTTCTCACTCTAACATCAGAAAGTCATCGAGAAGCCTGGACTAACTTACTTTTGTTGTTCCTAACTAAAGTCCTAAAGATCAGTGATAACAGGGTAAGTATGAGACTTCCAGCCCAACTCCAATATCCATGAGGCCAGGGCCTGGGTGTCCATAGAAAACTCAGGAGGAATCAGAACCCCATGGGACACACTGACATTGCAGTTCTCATTATGACCCCTAAGCTCAAGGACCTTCAAATTCCAGTGTGTCCCTGATCCATGCACCATACAAAGGCCACATCTATTCCCTGAGCCTGTGCTCCAGGCTGAAGCCAGCCTTGGCTGATTTTGTGACTCCAGGTGACTTCAGTAAACAGGTTTATTATAAAAGTTAAAGCCAACAGAAATAAATTAAAACACATTGATATAATGCTAAACATGAATGCATTTTTATTGTAAGGTTTTCAAGACATCTCAGCCAGGTGTGGTGGCTCAAACCTTTAATCCCAGCATTTGGGAGGCTAATGTAGGAGGATTACTGTGAGTTCATGGTCAGCCTGGACCTATAGAGTGAGTCCCAGGTCAGCTTGGGCTACATTGAGACCCTGCCTTCAATAAGACAAAATGAAAATACAGACATCTTTAAAAAAAAAAAAAAAGAAACCAGTAACCTACAGGTTACATATAAAGAAATGGGTTGCTCTGAATCCTGAATGAGTTTTAATGCCTAGCCTGGTGGCCTGATATTTTAAACATTGGGCTCTAGTTGTACAAGATCCCATGGGGCAAGGCAGTGCTAACTCAGTGCAGTCAGGTGTTGGTCTCAGGTCACCTGTCCATCTAACTCCCGAGTACAGTGAGGCTACTTAGGCATGTGTCTTACTCTGGGCTTGCTTTCTTGCCACACACAGTATAGAATTTTCCTTCCCCTCTATATTTGGAGGGGTGCCAGGGAAGCAGGAAAGGAGAGAAAAGATACCAGTGTTTAAAGATGAGTCCAAGTATCTAAATTGGAACTCTAAAATTGGAATATGTGAACCTTTCCTAGATGATGTGTTTGTTTCATATTACAACATTAGGTAGGCTTTCTCCCTAAAACTTAAAATTGTATTCAGCATCAAAAGATAAAATTTCAGAGGCTGCAAAGATGGCTCAGTAGTTAAAAGTACTTGCTTACAGAACCTGCCCTTTGGGGTTCAATTCTCAGGTCACTCATGTAAACCTATATGCAAGAAGTGGCACATCTGGAATTCATTGCAGCTGTGAAAGGCCTGGTGTACCCAGTATACATGCAAATAAGTAAAAAAAAAATGTTTTTCAAAGATAAGGGTAACCCGTGCATTATAAAAACTCAAATCCACTTTCTATTCTACACTTACTTATTACCCAGGAAAACAAATTAAATTTTTGTGAAAGGCACATGATGCAAAAATATTTTTTTTCAAAATAATTATAGAAAAGTGAACCAGGTTTGTAGCCATTTTGAATTCTTTTGGACCTTTTTGTAGTACAATCCATGCACTCACTGTTAGGCAGACCTGCCTCTCCCCTCCTCTCCTTTCTCTCCTCTCCTCTCCTCTCCTGGCTTCAGCAAACCCCAGGGGCTCCGTGGTTTGTAATGTCAGCACTTACTAATGGAAAAACTCATTTTTCCCCAGTTTAAAGCTCATGCATCATTCTACTACCCTCTCTTATGTGAAATTATGCAATTTGACTTGATTCCTGAACTTCGTGCTGTTCTTAGAAGATTTTTTCTGCGAATTGGAATAGTTTTTCAGATATCACAACCACCTGAGCAGGAACTTGGAATAAACAAGCAATGATGGAACTTACTACTTTTCTGCTGGCGTTTACATCTCTCGGCTCTTTAAAAGGACCATGAAGCTGAGGTTTCCTACCCGAAAAAACTATTTCTCTGAATTGCAGTGTCTGAGAGTACTGGTAAAGAAGCTTACACTCCATCAGTCCCTTTTAGTAACTTGGTGGTTTTTGTGTGTTCATGTTGGGCTCTTGTTGAGCAGAAAGCTTGTTTAAGCAGTCTCAGCATATGGGGTCGTGCCCTGTCCTTTGATGGACACCCTCCACATGGACCCTCCACATGTTTTTCACAGACGTAAAAGTGAAACTTACCCAAAGAACTATAAATGTAATGATTGAACTTCTGCAAGAAGTACAACTCAGGAGAGCTGTATTTTGAAGGATAAAATGTTTATAATTGGGGGAAGGGGAGAAGAAAATATTGTTCATGAGAAGATATTTAGCAACTATGGTGTTCTTATGCTGAAGATTTTTGCACACTCAGGCTACCTGAGATACTGGTAATCATCCTTCTGTGAAAAATGTACAGAGATGCAGGCTGTAATATAAAAACCCTACACTTAGTTCTTCCTGCACTGTTTTACTTCATTTTTTTTTAATTTCTCTATTTGCTATAAATGCCCATAATATTTTGTCAGATGCACTAAACATTTGGGTGGCACTTTTTATTTTGTGGGGCTTTTTAGTTTTGCCCTGTTGGGGAAGGATGGCATTTTGATGGTTTAACATGCCCAGCAGCTGTTGTGCCTGACCTCTGTCAAGGTCAACAGCAGGGAAAAGAAAACTCACAAAGGTAGACATTCTCCCTACTGACAATAACTCCTTGTAATACACTTCTCTTAGGGCTTTTATGGATGAGCCATTCAAATAGAATGATCATTTTGGACTGAAACTTGAATCACTGCAAAATGAATATAGGTTGCTGTCACTTTTTTTTTTTTTTTTTGGGTGGCGGGGCTTGATGTAGATTTTATTCTATGTACAGAATTTAATATTGAATATGTTAAAATAACAAATCTGGCATGGTTTGGGGAGGTTAGACTTACTGGAAATGTATTCATACTGTGAATTGTGCTCTCTGATGGTTAAAAAAATGATAAGATTGTCAAGCATTCCGTATTAACAGTGGATGTAGAAAATTTTTTCAGATGGATAAAATGTATATGGTACAGATGTAAAGTTTTCTATGTAAAAAATTCTGTACAACTTTCTGTACAATATTGATTCTCATCTGGCATATTCTAATCAGGTTATAGGTCAATAAAGTTTTTGAATTATTTCATCAGTGCAGTCAAAACCTGTGTAACCCAAAGCCCCATGGTTTTTATCAATTTAATGCCAAACTATTGCAGAGTATTTTTAGGCAGAAGGACATTTTTTTCTTTCCTGTTTCTGCTGGTAGATCTTCCCTTTACTTGATGCTTTCTTAACCCTAGGATAGTCATTGTTTTTGTGTGTTTTTATTAAAGGTCTAGAAGAAACAGCTACATGTCCTTTGGGATAGTTTGCTATCTGTTAGTTTGAGAAGTCAGGTCAAGTTTTGTGGTACAAGTACACACTTTTTTTAAAAAACAAAAGAATATGTTGATTTTGAAAAGTTTGTTTTCTATTAGTGGTAAGGCTTATTAGCTCTTTTCAAAACCCAGCTGTATGTTAGCACAAAACGTCTCCCACTTTGTGTTGGGGAATCCCTGCTACTTTCTGATCTTAGGAAAACTTGTTCTCGAGGCCTGGTAGTTTGTTATTTAATGTTATTGTATCAGGATTCTCCCCCCCCCCCAAAAGAGAAGAGCAAGGCTTTCTTTCAGATGCTGGTTTTAAAAAAAAAAAAAAAAAAAAAAAAGCAAAAGTGGGCTGGAGAGATGGTTTAGTGGTTAAGGTATTTGCCTGCAAAGCACTGAAGGATCTGAGTTCAATTCCCCAGTACCCACATAAAGCCAGATGCACAAAGTGGCGCATGTTATCTGGAGTTCAGTTGCAGTGGCTGGAGGCCCTGACGTGCCCATTCTATCAAATTAATTTTTTTAAATATTTTTTTAAAAAGCAATAATAGCTGGGCATAGTGGTGCACACCTTTTACTCTGGCACTTGGGAGGCAGAGGTAGGAGGATCTCAATGAGTTCAAGGTCAGCCTGGGCTAGAGTGAGACCCTACCTCAAAAAAGCAAAATTAAATATAAAAATAAAAATGTAGTCAAAATTGCTATATGAGAGGAATTTCACATTTGTGGCACTCTTCTGATTTTGTCAGTCACTGATTTTTGTGCATTGGGCATATTCATCAATCAGAGAAGCAAAACCAAATCCAAGAATTTTTTCAGTATTTGAATGAATCTTATTTAGGAACACTACTTATTGATTATAAAGGTATACTTACCTGTGTTGTGGTAGAGCGAAAATTACAGCCTGTGTCCTTCACCCTGGCCCTACCCCTGTTTTCAAGCTCTAGAAACCCCAATTCTAGTTTTTTAAAAAATGACAATGGTAAGAAAAATAAAACTTTATTCTTAAGAAACAGTGAAATCAGATAAATTAGTAACTGAGGTTGTGCCTTTTATCAGCATAAAATAAAAAGAAGGTATAAAGATATAACATTTAGTCCATGGCTCATGGGAATAAAATCGTCAAAGATCCCTTCATTTCTACTGAATCAGTAGCTATAAATGAAATGAAAATACGTAGCTTGAGTCCTTCCTTAGGAACTGGAGTAGTCACAGCTATGACACACACTTACTAAATGAATTATAACAATGGCAAATGTGCAAGTAAGGATATTCTGATTATCCAGTACTCTTAAGACCTCACCTCTTCATGGCAAGTAGAATTTAATGCACATATGGTAGTTTAATCCAAGAATTCATTACCACCCTAAATTATGGCAAAATTATATAAAAATAATCCTATACAATTCTATTATATAAATTAAAAATCATGACCTTTATGTACATAATATACATCATCATGGAAAAAATAACATTTTATATACAGATGGAACATAAAGCTAGGGGGCCAAAAGCAGGACATAGTATTCAAGGTACAGATTTCACATTCCTTTCACTTTCAAAGGCACTACTGGGTCCAGTGAGGGTTTATTTTAACCATGTGCAGTAGACAGGCCCTGCCAGGTCAAGGTGCCTGCTTTTCCAGGAACCTGCTGCTGCTGCTGCTGCTGCTCATTTAGCTGCTCTGCCATGAAGCGTTTCAAAGTTTCAGAGGTCCCCGGGCGGAGCCAGGGCTCAGTGGCTACAGAATTTGATCCATCATCAACCAAGTGTTTCATGATGTCATCTGGGTCAACCAGTGAATTTTCATCATCTACAGGAAGCAAAAGGAATCAGGTAACACAGGTCTCCTGTAAGCCAACCCATGACAAGTCTGAATTTCCCCCACAGGATTTTTTTTTCAGGATTCCCCTCCCTCCCTCTAAAAGTAGGAGAGCAGGTTCAAGAAGGTGTCAAGTTTTGGGGGGGATATGGGAGATAAACCGATGGTGAATAAATTAACCCCAAGAAATCTAAATATATAATCAAAGGGGACTCAACCAAAAACATTAAGTGGAATATAGCAACCTTATTTTGTATTTGTTACCTTTAGAAAAAAAAAAAAACAATAGATAGCACAGAACTTACTGAATTTAGTAAGGCTTGAGGAATATTTGTCCATCTTATAGTATGTGTCAGCTTAAAAAGTGATAAAATTGCTTCCATTTTTATGTCTAACTTAAGACGGTTAAGTCTACTAAGAGGTAACTGTTTTGTCTTTCTTAATCACACTAGATTATACTCATTCTATACCTGTATTTAACTTATTAGATATAATAATAGGAAAATCTGTCTTCCTACCCTGTGATGTCAATTTCTTTTTTAAAAAATTACATCTCCTGGTCTGTGAAGAGTTAGCTCAGCAAAAGGATAAGAGCAATGAGTTTAATGAGCAGTCAGTCCACATCGTACCAAAAAGCTCCTGTTTGAAAGGACAGTATTAAAATAAAAATAGTTTAGACATGGAGAAACTGAAAATCTTAAATTGCTCTATCTTCTCAAACTTCTCTATGTTAAGTATTTAGCTTATTGGTTCTGAATGTAATTAAAGGCAATTATTGATACACATTAAGAAAAATGCTTGTCATCTACAAAAAATCCTTACTATTCCACATTTTTTTCAGGTATGATATGAAATAACTCCTATTCTCTCAATTGGCATGTTTGCTTACTTGGTGTAGCGCACATCACATGGACAAGACAATGAATATGAATATAGTTTAAAAGTAGTAGTGAAGAATATCAAGAAAATTTTACTAAAAGACTAATGTTGCAAGGCTTGTGCACGCCTTTAGTCCCAGCACTCGGAAGGAAGCTGAGGTAGAAGGATCACTGAGCTCAAGGCCTGCCTGTGCTACAGAGCGAGTTCCCTGCTTGGGGGGCCAGAGGACTATAATGTAGTTTAACAGACCAAAGAGTATTACCTAAATAGGCCACTCTGCTACTTGCTAAATTTAATAAGATTAATCCCAGTGGCTAATAATAAGATAAAAATGTTCTTGTGTAGGCTGGCAGTAGAGCTCTGAACTGTCTTAAGGAACCCTCCTATCTCATGTGCTCCATGACAAGCTTCAACCTATAAGTCACCAATTCCTCTCATTAAAAATTGACTTGTAACCTAAAAGAAAATACTATCCTGCAGCTATTTTGCTTTGTGTCTCTGGTTCAGAAAGCCAAGGAAAGGTAAAATTTTCTTGTAATAGAGATTTACAGTAAACATATTACTTGATCAATTTTTCTTCTGTAATTACCATACTAACCAGCATTTTCCTTGCTGAAAGTTTAAAGCCTAGATATATTTCATAAGCAAAATCTACTTCAACTGCTTAATGGATATCCTATGGTAGAAAGAATCTGCTGTAAAAATTAATCCCAAGATCTGGCTTTGCAAGACAGTTACTGTGTCCTAGGCCATGTAATTCAAAGGACTTCAAAACTGTGGGGCTGAAGGGATGGCTCAGAGTTAAAGGTGTTAGCTTACAAAGCCTGCTGCTCCAGACTCCATTCCCCAGTACCCAGGTAAAGTCAGATGCACTAAGCGGCACCTGGAGTTCGTTTTCAACAGCAAGAGGCCCTGGCGTACCCATTCTATCTCCCTTCCTCTCTCTCTCATTCTCTGCTCCCCCCAAATAAATAAAAATCTATTTTTTAGAAAATAGTCATTCCCTCCACACTTGCCAATATTCTTCACCATGTACCTGTATTAATAGGTTTATTCTGAAGTTCATTCAGTCTTCGCATTCTATCCTCATTTCTCATTCTAAGCTGATCAACATTTACACTGGAGACAGATTTTAAAGAGAGACCATCGGGTAGCATATGAAGACTATTATCCTGTAGTTAAAAAAGAGAACTTTAGAAGCTTTCGTTTACAAAGAACCTGTGAATGAAAACATGTTCTTGCCCTTAACAAATACACATTGTGGTGACAAAATTCTTAGCATGTATATTCTGACTCCTGCATTTACCTCTACAGGCCCAAGTGACTTTAGGTCAAGGATAGGGTATAAAATTGTGAAGACACAACCTAAGTGAATAATGTTTGGGAATTACAGGCTATAAAAAGGATTAAAAATAAACTGAGACAGTAGGGGCTAAACCTCAGCCCAAGTATAATAGTCGAGATTGTGTGATTTACCATCCTTACATTTTGGATGAGGAGCCAACAAGATGCAATTGGGAGAAGGGTCTTTTTGGTGAATGGTGCTGAAACACTGGGGTAATGTTGTACCCCTCTATCTCATACCACATGCAGGAGATAAAGAAGTACCTCAGACCTCAGTTGTCAAGAAAAAGCATACAGGAAAACAAGTCTTTATGATCTTAGGTAAAGCAATGGTTTCTCATGTAAGTCTCCCAAAGCACGACTGGTAAATGGAACCTCATTAAAATTTAACTTTCATGGTTCAAAGACTACCATAAGATAAAAGACCACTGACAGAGTGAGGAGAAATATTTGCAACTCCTATAGCTGACAACTAGAATGCATAAGGAAGTATTGTGACTCGGCATAAAGGACAGCACAAGGTCTAGAACCGGCTAGGACGCCCAGGAGATGCGCAGCAGCTCACACGTATGCGACATGGTACAACCAGAGAAAGTAAAGGCTGTGGTGACCTGGGGAAATGGACCTTCATACACTGGCTGCTGTAAATGTAAAATGGTGCAGCTGGTTTGTTCTGACAATTCCTCAAAATGCTAAGTACAATGACTACATAACCAGGAATTCTACTCAGGAAATTAAAAGAACCAAAACCTATGCATGAGCACAAACTGTATTATCCATAATTGCAAAGAAGTGGTAGATTCTAGAACTGTACTTATATGCAATGGAGTATTATTAAGCAATAAATAGGAATCCAGTGTTGACAATAAGTGATCCTTTGAAAGACAAGCCAGGCATTTCCATAAAATGCCCAGAAAGGGCAAATCTACACAAACTACTAGTTGTTACCTAGGACAGCAGAGTTCCTGATGAAGCTGAACATAAAATGCTAATTAACAGCAGAATCCATTATTTGTTAGGAGCTTCCTACACCCTTGGCTCAGTGCTAGACACTTCATATGATTAAAGTATATGTCATATAAGTGGAAATACAGGGTTTAAGAAACTTCCTAAGTTGCCTACCCAAAGAGGAAGTGACACTGGTGGAGCATGTGTCTTATCTGCAGAAAGCTCCAAAGCCTGTACTTTTTATTGGCTATACAATAAATCTGTGGAACACTAGAAAAAGAACATGGTTCAAATCTTATCTAACCCTGGGTAGGTCACGTAACAATAATGGAATTTACATCTCTACCAGGCTGTAACAGGATTTCTGTACATGGTGTCAGTTGCTTGTTATGCCTTCTCTGAAAGTCAGACAGAGGAAAGAATGAATATTGAGCCAATCAATTAACATTAAGAGGGCAGAGCTTCTACATCTGTAGACAAAGTACTACCTAAAAGCTAAGGCTACAGAATTCATTGAGCTACACAGAAGGCTTTTTTTTGTTGGGCCACATAAACAGAGCATGGGCCAGAGCCCAGAAGACGCTTCATGCATACCAAGTCCAGTGCTTTCAATTTGTTCCTCCGGCGCTCCCTTGCGGAGGGCGGCTGTGCTGGCAGAGCCAGGGAATCCTCGTCAACAGCAGGATAGGTCTCACCATAAGCACCTAAGAGGGCCACACAAAGCACTCTTCAAACTTAAACCTTTTCAAATATTTTACACAGCTAAACCTATAGCCTGTTCCTTATTAAAACTGCTTTATGATGATGTTATTTACATACCATAAAATAACATACACATATACAGCTCAATGATTTTAGTTGAATTTACAGTTCTAGAATATCCATCACCTGAAGTAGCTCCCATATGTCACTGGCAAACATTGCACATAAATGGAATTCTGAAACAATCTTTTGTGTCTTTCACATAGCATCTCTAGCATCATTTATTTATGAACCATACTTCACCATCTGAGTACATCACATTTTGCCTACACATTTACCAGCTGATGAACGCTGCTAGTTACATTTATCAATGATGCCACCATAAATATTCGTGAAGATCACTGTTGGATGTCTATTTTCTTAACTGTAGGGACTATACTGCTGGACATCATGGCACTAATTTAACTGTTTAGACTTCGTATAACTATCAAACTAGTTTCAAAAGTGATTATACCAGCCAAGCATGTCTGCATGTCTGTAATCTTAGCTCTCATGAACAGATGTTGGAGGATCACAGTTTGAGGCTAGCCTGGGCCAAAGTAAGTTCCTGGACAACTTAAACTACAAAGTCCCTTAAAAAAATTTTTTTAAAAAATAGCTGAGCATAATGGTGCATGCCTTTAATCCTAGTGCTCTGGAGTCTTGAGGCAGGAGGATCCCTGTGAGTTGGAGAGGCTAGCCTCAGCTACAGAGTGAGTTCCAGGATAGCCTGGGCTAGAGTGAGATGACCCTGCCTCCAAAATAAAGACAAAAAAGCAAACAAATATATATGTATGTATATATATATATATATACATAAGTGTGTGTAAACACACACATAGATAGCATAATTAATATAACAGTAAGTTAAATATACTTACCAATAAAAGCACTATCAGATTCCAACAATGAATTTTTCAAAAAATCATCTGTGTCTTCTATGAGCTTTAAAAAAAACATATTAATGGCTTTGTTTTAAATTCGGGGTGGGAAAATACGTTTAATAAGGAGTTTCTCCAAAAACTAATGAACTGAGAGGTAGGACTGCTTCCCTCCAACACCATATTCTAGAAACCCTAAGCACAGACTGCCCCAAGATCAGGAAAGCCACCCGTCCCCCTCCTTACTGCCCTCTTGGGGTTAAAACAAATGTATCACATTATTGCTGATAAAATGTATCAGTGAGTCCAGCATTAATTAACTATTAAAGTCTTTAAAGCATTGCTGAGATTCGCTTGTCCTTTCAGGAAGTCTGATTTCTTCATGGAATGGTGAATGCACAGTATTATAGTCCCTTGGGAAGAAGAGAGAAGACACCTCCAGGTGATGATGGCTGCATGCATGTAACTGTCATGACAGTGTAGCACAGATGCGGTGTATCATGCAGTAGGGGAAAAAAATAACGCTACGCTTGGAATTATAGGCCTTCCAAACAAAAGTGAGGTAATTAAATGTACATGTTAAAAGTTACCTAACACCTTCCTGCTCCTCTCCATTACATTTATGCACTAGCTGTCTTAATTGTCAAGGCAGCGAACACATGCCCAGCATCATCATTACCATTTTTTGTACACTGAACTCTTCCACACACTGAATTTGAACCTCCCTTTTAATTTGCTCCCATTGATTCTGCTACTTTGTAACAAGATTATCATCGCAGTTATCAAATGACCTGACTCACTCTTAGCCTTCACACACTGAGCAACCTCTTCTGCAGCACAGAACTTCACATACCTGCACTGACCCAAGTCCACTAAGCCTTATCTTCTCCAATTTCATCATATATACTATTTAAAAATATTTATTTATTTGAGAGAGAAAGAGGCAGACAGAGAATGGGCACACCAGGGCCTCCAGCCACTGCAAACGAATTCCAGAAGCATGCGCCACCCTGTGCATCCAGCTTTACATGGGCACTGGGGAATTGAACTCGAGTCCTTCTGCTTTACAAATGCCTTAACCACTAAGCCATCTCTGCAGCCCCCTATATACTTTTCTGAATAATCTAGTTTCTAGGAAAATCAGAAGTCAAATATTTATTAACTTATTTTTAAACAGACATGATAAACTTGACTTATGCTAAGGATCTCAACCAAATCTGTTAATAATCAAGAATGTTAATCAAAATCAACTATATTTCAATATCCTTATTTTAATTTTTTTCATTATATTTTATATCACTGAGAAATCACATATTTAGAGCTACCAAACTGCCATCTTCCCAAAGACTTGTCAAGGAATCTCAAACCATATACTATGGGGCACAAGTAGTTCAAACAGCCTGGGTTCAAAGCTGGGCTCTATTACTTATTGGCTAGGTGAATCCTAGGGAAGGCAGTAAAACTTTAAATATCAATCGCCTCATGTAACTTAGGGTAAGCATATCTTGTGGATGTTAGCAATAAATGGTAACTATTAACAACTATTATCTGTTCAAAACGGAGCACCAACAGCAGCTGAACAACCAAGCTGAGCTACTATACCATTTTGGAATGTACCTGTGGGCAATCACAAAGTTAAACTTGTATCAGCAGCCTTGTCTTTTTCCCTTGACTCGTAACTGTATACTTTCCACTTTTGTAATTGTGAGTAATTCTCACTCACCCTTGATAGAGGCTTGTCTATCAGACAACTCCACCAAGGCCTCTGCCCGGAACGCTCTTCCTCCACATGCTCCCTGATGCTATGTTACAGGCTGCAAATCCTCACACCCAAGTACTTTTCCACCCCAGTCTCTGCTCTCATCTTCTCACAGGCAACAAGCGGAACATACTATCCATGATTACTGCCTCCCTCCTTCCAGGATGCAATCAGATCATGTTAACACTTCTGTAGATGCTACTCTGGTGAGAAGAAAATCTCAAATTTTTTAATATCCATGAAGAGTACAAACTTTGGAATACTTACTTATCGTATTCCCAAGTATTATCTTCCCCAAAACTTTATGTGAAAAATGTGAATCACTTTCTTACCATTCTGCACCCTTGTACTTTAGCATTGGGAATGGCATCTAAGTCAACTGTAGAAACAGAAAATAAGAACAAGATCAAATGTTTACAGAATGATTAATGAAATGAATTGCAGATTTTAACTAGCTCTCTACTAGAAAATACTTATTACCTACCAAACTTCAAAGTATTCTGGGATCCTGTATCTTACTTGCTTATTAATAAAATAACCTGCATCCCTGCATGTTAGATAAATGCAAATCATTGTGAACTTAGAAGAACTGATTATGCTGGATCTTTTACCATCTCTTATTAATCATATTTCTGTTGTCCAAATAAAGAGTTGTTGAGTGGTGTTAAACAGGGAAATGAAGTAGGTTATACTTTAGGGACCAAGTTCCCAAAGTAACGATGAGGTATCCCAAAGCATCTCCAGTCTTGCCAGGCTACCTGTGCACTTCTCCAAAGAGTGCAGTTTGCCTTTGGAAATCAAAAGCTGCCAATGTTTAAGTCCCCAAGGGCTTTGCCCACTGTGCTAAGAAGAAGATCAGTGGTGAGGGCCAGCCTCAACTGTGCCAGCCCTCTGGAAGCCAAAGCCACTGCTCAGGTGCAAAGGAATCTTTGGGGAGGCTCCTTCAACAGCATCCAATACCCTTAACACTTCTTCAAAGTAAGGCAACTATCTATCAAAATCGAAGAGTGACTAGTTGGAAAAACGGGATTCTGTGGAGGGGACATTTGAGTAGGGGAAAGTGGAGAGTGGTGGGAGGGGATTATGATCATGATATATTATCTATATGTTTGGAGGTTTTCAATAAAAACATTAAAAGAAAAAAAAGCTGCTAATGAGCTAGGAGAAGTGATACACACCTATAATCCCAGAAATCAGGGAGGCTGAGGTAACAGGATCTTAGTGAGTTTGAGGCTAGCTTGGGCTAGACTGAGACCTTGCCTCAAAAAACAAAACAAAAATACCAATGATGGTATGTATGCCTTCTTAAAGTATTTCACAGTCATATCTATAACCATATTCTTATGAATTACCTCATCACAGTGGTTGCTGACAGGGATGGACATTCTCAGTGAAAAGTACCTGTATCCATCAGGAGACTACATTTGCCCAAATAACTCTTAACTGCCATGATCATCATGTGAAACCTTTGAGAACGTGCTACCACACTGCTTAGAAAAGTGGGAGACTGCTTGTATCTCTCCTCTCTCCAGCTGATGTGCCATTTGGGACATTCTGCTATCCACGGATACAGGCAGGGCTTCTGGTAAACATAGGTTTACAAAACTCTTTATCTATGCTCTGGGCCTGAAATATTACATTACTTACTTCTACGATGTCTTGTGAGATCTAAAACCTTCCTCAGATTCTACAAGCTAGACTAGCCTGCCATCATATCCCACTGATAGAGGTCAGTGTAGACACCCTATTGTTGGCTGGATGATTATATATAAACATAAAATCTAATGACTTACAGAATTTCTACCATATCAAAACTCAAACACACTTCTCACACACAGAAGAGAAATGTACTCTAGAGAATTAATGCCTCTGCTCAGCATTCTTCCTTTCCTTAGTTCTTGATCTAGAATTCACTTGGCTTCATTAAACTCAATCTCTTTAGCAATTGTGAATATTTGTGCCTCTCTGAAACATGACTATATGATTCCCTACTGGACTAATTATTGTTCTCCTCTTCTGGGACCACATAAGCGTGGAGCTGACAAGTACAAAGGGCCAGCTTGGTACCAAAATCAGCTCAACAGACAGTGACAGAAAGCTGACAAACCTGGGCATGGCAGCACATGCCTACAGCACTCAGTAGGCCAAGGCAGGTTAATCACTGCAAGTAAGTTTCATGCAGTCAGTACAACATTGTCTCAGTAACATAACAGATAAACCTTGAGGTTGTCAATGATAGAGCAACTTCCAAGATAATACCTTGTCTCAAAAACAAAACACCCCACTGGCATTATCTGAAACATCAGGGGCTATTCCTTACCTCTCATGCCTTCCTGCATTTTGATTCTATTCAGCCTCTTCTGCTGCTCTCTTAGAAGGGCCTGCTGCTGAATCTCTAAGGTGTGATGATCTCTTGGAGGATCCGGGTACATAAATTTCAGATCCAATCGTGTTTCTGAATCTGGCACAAAAATTACATAACTAAGTTAAATTTTGTTTTTAAATGAAATTTTAGACATAAAAATCTGTGTGTAGATATATGTCAATAACTGTCAAAACAAGAAGGCAACCAAAATATCCTTCAGGGAGTTAACATATAAAGTATATTATTACAAAATAGAGTATTATTCAATACTTAAAACAAATGTAGCCAGATTCATACATATAATCCCAATACTCATGAACCTAAGGCAGGAGGATTGTCATGAATTCGAGGACAGCTGGAATACACAGTAAATTCCAGGTCAGCCTGGGGTTCGTAAGACTCTGTTTCAAAAAGGAGAAGGGAGGGGAGGGGAG